>CAJUYG010005046.1:0-14891 GCA_910591675.1 Galerucella calmariensis | reverse complement strand
ATGTCAAATGTTATAGTCCATAGAAGGAGCTTTAAGAAGCAGTTCAAAGGAAGTAAAACTCGAATTGAAAGCATAAGTTTTGATCTGAACATTGGTTAGAGCAGATTATTTATTGTGTCGACGACAAGCTAGTTGAGAGGGTTAAATTCAACAATCATTTCCAGAATTCTGGATCAAAACAACGTTTAAATAAAATAAGGCAATCAAGTGTCTTTAAAGAGGACTGCATAGTGCATAAGCTTACATATTGAAACTTAAGAGATGAGTGATGAGCCATAAATGTTTGCATTGAAACACATTTCCGTTAATTCCACTTGAATTTTTTCACGTATAGGTATAGGAAATGCTTATTTAACTAAAGCACATTGTATTCCATAATCTATTGGGATACTCAGGCCATTTCCCGATCATTTTAAAATGTACAGAATACCGAAGAAATGAACATTTTAAAACTTTTGCTGTTCCATTATAAACCTTCATCTCGTTGATAGTGATTCACCCTCAAGAACTTCTACTTTTGTCTTATACTGCAGGCTCATTAAACTAAAAGATTGTCAAGTTTTGTCTCGTCGTCCATATTCCAAAATAAATGATCTTTTATATATTTCTCCAGGAATATGTCCCGAGGCACTGATTTATTATAAAACTATAAAAGAATAAAATGCATAAAGTTTTTGATAAGTTGGCATCTGGTTTACACGATATTTCATAAAAATAAAATTTCTTTGAAGTTTACGTAAGTTGAAGTTCTTTCGTTTCCTAGGAAGGCAAAGTTTGTAGAATGCGGTAACGTTTCAAGAAGAAAACAAACTTGATTCACATTTAACTTTATTCAAATCAAGTATGTCTTGCTGTGAGGGAAAATTATTACAAATATAAAACAATGTGTAACGAACTACGAACTTTGTTTTTGAAGTTTATCAAACCATAGCGCCAAGTAACAAATATCTCCAGAAATTCCAGAATAATACATATCATAGCAAATTCACTACTTGAAGCAATAATACGATGGTCATAATTTAACGACAACCAATCTAACAATATCTAGCTGGGTTGGAAACATGCAGTCATGATGGAACGTTGGTGTAATATACTGACAAGCTAAACACAGGTGTTACAATTACGCAATTTTGAGCTAGTTAGCATCCGTATTTCAGGCGCAAATCTACGGTCATGGAAATAATCGGAAACGAATAAGCAGATCGGGATACAACTGGATAACTAAATTGTCAGAATATGGGAAATCTACTAATTCAGACAGTCAAAACAATTTCAAATAGATCATAATTGGTTTTGCTCACAACTTTCAAAGTTAACGAGTGTTATTGTTGGGTTTAATAACCCTAGTGGTCCACACACATCTTGTTTTATTACGTTTGCCGTATAATGTGCTCCTAAATGTTGAACAGCACACTAAAGATGAATACGAGAAATAATATGCTATAAAATAATGCCTAGAGCTTATATCCTATATTAAAATATAAATTCTTTACTTTGAGACATAGAGAAAAATTTATGAGATAAAAAGGTTTTTTATCGATTCTATCGCACATTGTAAGCCACGAGATGAATTGGCAGATAGGATGTTCGATATTGAGAACGGAATTGCATCGTGACATCTGCCACGTGATCCTCAAGATCATTTGACAAAGGAAGTATTTTGATGCCGACACCGTCAACAATTACACCCACGACAAACACTCGCGTTATATTACGAAAAACACTTGGAGTGAAAATTTACGTCTAGTTTATAGTCCAGTCATTTGGTATTTTCACCAGGAACGTTCACTTTAACTGGCTTATATGAAATGAATTAGCCAAGTTGGGAGGAACGGAGCTCATGATAAGGCCAGAACCTTCCTGTGGAATTGCTGAATGCCTAAGTGGAGAGAGCATCCACAAATGGATAAACAACCAGGCGTTGCGCTGGTGGTATGAAACCTCGAGACAAAGACACGCTAAATTATTCCTTAAAAGCCCTTCGGCCAAACTGTCACACGACCTACCATGTGAAAGTCGAGAAACGACGAGGTTGATAATGGAAATGAAAAACCGAAGGCAGAGAGCCTACGCAAGGGAGGAGGTATCCAGGCTAATAAGTCTAATAAACAGAATAAAGCTAGATATATGCCAATTTTCACCAACCATTTCTAGTCCAGTAACTGAAGGGGCAAACCTATCAGTAAATTTGTCCAATAATTTTTTTTTGGTTGATTTGTAGGTCTTGACAGGTACTTCAAAGGGAGAAAAAGTTCTCCAAGATTGCGCCTTGGCTAAGGGTTCAAAATAGCCCCTAAGCCCCCCCAAAAAACGGTTTCCCGCCATTATCTCCCGAAATATGCAATTTGGAGAATTTTTGTTCGGGTGAAAAGTGAAGGTCGTTATATTTTCTACAAAAATGGTCCCTATCATTTTTTTCCAAAATGCAATAGTTTTCGAGATAATCGCATCCAAACGTCCCCTTGCTTACGCAGCTGCACTACCTCTATAAATGCTACCGTCTATAAAATTAACTTGTAACCGGCGGACAAATTCTTCCATAACTCGGTCAAAAATCAATATTTTTCTATGATTTAAAGTTCATTGTAATGGGAATATCCGTAGGTATCAATATGTGTACCTTAAACCCCGTGCTCGCCCGTCGAGGACATTCCAAAAAGTGGCCAATGTTATTTTCCCCCAATATTTTGGCCTCTTCCATTAAATCATTGACATTTTATTTATTTCAAATGGTTTATTATCCCTTGTTTTTTCAAATGGGGTCTGGGGAGGTCCTGAATGTTCCTAGAAATTTTTTTTCAGTATCTTTGTGGCGTTTCAATAAAAAGTTTATCTATTTATTTGCATTTTTCAGTCGTTTTCGGAGTTCTCACAAATCTTGTAAACAAGCGAAAATAAAGAACTGATGTTCAATTATTTTGTTATCAAAACACCATTTGAAAACTTACTATGTCTACTCTCTGAACCAATATTTTTATTCGGAATACAATGCACTCATTTTCCAGGGACCGGGAAAATTTGAAAGATTTGTGAGAACTCCGAAAACGACTGAAAAATGCAAATAAATAAATAAACTTTTTATTGAAACGCTACAAAGATACTGAAAAAAAATTTCTAGGAACATTCAGGACCTCCCCAGACCCCATTTGAAAAAACAAGGGATAATAAACCATTTAAAATAAATAAAATGTCAATGATTTAATGGAAGAGGCCAAAATATTGGGAAAAAATAACATTGGCTACTTTTTGCAATGTCCTCGACGGGCGAGAACGGGGTTTAAGGTACACATATTGATACCTACGGATATTCTCACTACAATGAACTTCAAATCATCGAAAAATATTAATTTTTGACCGAGTTATGGAAGAATTGGTCCGCCGGTTTACAAGTTAATTTTATAGACGGTAGCATTTCTAGAGGTAGTGCAGCCGCGCAAGCGAGGGGACGTTTGGATGCGATTATCTCGAAAACTATTGCATTCTGGAAAAAAATGATAGGGACCATTTTTGTAGGTAATTTAACGACTTTCACTTTTTACCCGAACAAAAATTTTCCAAATTGCATATTTCGGGAGATAATGGTGGGAAACCGTTTTTGGGGGGGCTTAGGGGCCATTTTGGGCCCTTAGCTAAGGGGCAATCTTGGAGTACTTTTTCTCCCTTTGAAGTACCTGTCAAGACCTACAAATCAACCAAAAAAAAATTATTGGATAAATATATTGATAGGTTTGCCTATTTTCAGGTCTTCAGTTACTGGACTATTCCTAAAGTTAGGTAATACCTAAATGAGATTTTGTTATTGCTAAGTGAAATTTTCGTTTTACCACACGCTAAGAATTACTCGAGAGTGACAATATTGGGTATTTTCTATCATGTTTAGGCGTTTCATAGCGCATAGTGAAACGTAAATTCTATTTAGTCATTCTAAAATCTGATTCAGGTATTACCTAACTTTAGGAAATGGTTGGTGAAATTGGGCAATAGAGCTCTAAATTTGGGGAGGATCACAATGGATCTGCTAAGGTCGCAGTGGGATAGTACAAAAAGCCACTCCAATTCTAATCTAATCCAATATATAACACGAAAAACACTTCGAGCGAAAATTTACGTCTAGATCATTTTCCAGCCATTTGTAAGTATTACCAGGAAGGCTTGTGTGAAATAACTATACTCTGTATTTGCACTGACGCAATACAAAAGCTTGTAAGGTTTGATCTTCCTGAGTCTTCTCCTCTGGTTGGTATTATAAAGAAAATTAGTGTCAAGGAGTATTAACAGTGCATCTCAGTAATTTATCTCTCATTACCACGTATACTGCAACTTCTGCTTTGTAGGAACGTGTTCTAATCTACACGAAGCATCAGTATTATTATTATCATTATTACAATAAATTATGATCTGAGGGCTGAAGTTTAATAAAGCTTATAATATAAAATAAAATTAGAAAAATGTATTGTAAAATCGAAAGAAAAGTAAAATACAATAGAGAGGGTCTGTTTTGTTATTCCGTAGAATGCCTTTATAACCATTTTCAACCTTCCTTTTAATAACCGTCCCCCAGGTTACATGCTTTGCTGAGTATTGAATTACACTGAAATGAAAACTCCAAGTCGACACCATATATTTCTTTTGGTTCACAATGAAAGTCAAAAACAATTAAGTGTTGTAGAACTATCGTAGCGTTTGTCGCAATTTTAAATTATTTTCACTCGAAATGCTAATAGGGGTCGAATTATAACCGGGAAAAATTTTAAAAAACATTCTAGCGCGAGCAAAAATTTCCTGGCATAATTTTATTTCTAATGGTGAAAAAATTTCACGACAAAATGAGTTTGCTTATAATTAAAAAGCATACACACATCACTAATGTTGAGCTTGAATTATTAAAGTTACTGTAACTGTTTATTATGTCACCAAATTTCCACTGTTATTACCTTCTAGGGAAACCTAACAAAGGAAATACGTGGGTTTTAGGGTTGAAAATTTCAATGGTATTATCAAAGGAAAATAAGAATAAATTGAGGATAATTTGACAGTACTCTATAGGGAGTTGCTCTTAGGGGCTATCCATATATTATGTCACTTGACTTTCAGGACATTTTTGAACCCTTTCCAGTGTCCTCACAGGTATATAACACATTATCCTGAGGTGGGTTAAAAGGCACGACAGGAGTAAAGGAAATTGCATTGCCGATTCTTTAGCCAGGGAAGCAGCTGGACTAAAAATTTTAGGACCCAGTGACACCTACGGCCTAATGACTTCGACGATTGCGGAACTAGCCAAACGTTACACCCATGCTCAATCCCTTAAGAGATGGGAGGAATCAAAGGATGCAGTCTCGCCAGGATCACCCTGGGCGACCCTGATGGGAAGCTGGCGCCGAAGAAATATTTATATGGCCACTGTCAACTGAGGAAACACCTCCATACTATGGGGCTAGTGGACACACTTCTATGCAGGATGTGTGAGCAGGAAGATGAAACTGTCAGGCATGTCTTATGCGAGTGTCCAGAGTTATCGTCAATAAGAGAGTGTGTGTTCGGTGAGTCTTGGCCTACACCTGCCGATATAACCCTCCCTACTCTACAGATACAAAGGTTTATAACATGTTCAGAACCCACTCACCTCTGATGTGACGTCATACGTTTTTATTTTGTGCATGTATAAAAAATCACGAAACATGTCAAATTTAAATTATAAATTGACATTATCCAACGTGAATGCGATCAATACCCAAAAATGTTCGTTTTCAAGTTTACTGCAACAATTAAAATAGAATAAAATAAAATCATGTGGTTACCGAAATTCGCTACAAAACAATCAAAAACTAAAATGTTATACAAAAAGTAATAAAATGTAGAACACTAATGCTCAAGTTCACCAACCATTTCCTAAAGTTAGGTAATACCTAAATCAGATTTTGGAATGACAAAATAGAGTTTTCGTTTCACCATGCGCTAATAAACGCCTAAACATGATAGAAAATACCCAATATTGTCACTCTCAAGTAATTCTTAGCGCGTAGTGAAACGAAAATTTCACTTAGCAATTCCAAGATCTGATTTACCTAACTTTAGGAAATGGTTGGTGAAATTGGGCATTAAAACAACTATCATCAATGTCAATGAAATAGATGCTCAAGATGTTCACCTCGAACGTCTGGTAACATCCCAATCATGTGAAATATATTCCAATTCTTCATCAGATTGTATTGTATGAAGTATACTAGAAAGATAAATTTAAAACTGGTGCGTATATCTTTAAACGAAAACGATATTTGTAATATCGTCGGAATAATAAAAAATCATTCATCGGTAAAATCCTGTTTGGATAAGTCTAAAAAAAATCGGAAGATGGCGTATTGTCTTGCAAAATCCTTGATGTGTAGCGCAAAATATACATAAAAGTTTTCTGTAGGGCGCTATAGATGAGCTGAAAATATTCAGAGATCCAAACATGGCAGCACAACAATGCAAAACGGATTTCCAGGTTTGTATGTTTTATAAAATAGATGTATACATATTGAGATGGAACTTGATCAGACTATATTGGATTTGTTAAAGCTGGAAAATACAGCAGCTCTTTGGGTTGGTTTAAATATTTAATATATTCTCAGAATAACAAGAATATATTTTGATATCGAGGTCTATGTTGAAAATAAAATAGTATGGGTTTGGTTTTAGCTTAGCATCAGTTTCAAATTCTGATTACAGTTTGATTAATTCATGAATTTAATAATAACAAACGAATTTCAATATTTCCCCCATCTATTGTTGTACCAATTTATATATAGGCTGCGACAGATAGACAGTTCGTTAGAAAGATCTCGAAAACTGAATAAGATGCTTGAAAGTGTAGACGATGTCACCATCAAAGGCATGGTGTAAAAGGGTGTCCACAGGGAGGGGTACTTTCATCACTACTGTGGAACTTGGTCATAGACTCCTTGGTCAGCCGCCTCAATGATGGCAACTTCTGCACAATAGCTTATGCAGATGATCTAGTCATTCTGCTAACAGGAAGATTTGAGGAGATACTCTGTGCTATAATGCAAGAGGCCCTCAATATCATAGAACTATGGTGCAAAGACCATTCACTGTCAATAAATCCAAAGAATACAGCAATGGTTCTTTTGACGAAAAAAGGAAGCTTGCAAAACATCAAGTGCCAAAGATCCTAAATACCGAACTTAAGTTCTCATCAGAGGTGAAATATCTAGGTGTCACATTTGATAGTAAGTTAACATGGAACTCTCATCTAGAAGACAGAGTAAAAAAAGCATGCATTTCTTATGAACAGTGGCGCAGAACCATCGGCCGTACCTGGGGAATGTTACCCAGGGTTACTGCCTGGATCTACACTGCCATCATCAGACCTATGCTAACGTACGGCGCGATTGCCTGGGGAGTTAAAGCAAACCTGCTGATAGTCGTCCGTAAACTGGATCAAATTTAGAGAACAGCATGCCTCAATACAACAGGAGGCATGAGAACCACACCAACCAGAGCGATGGAGGTGATCATTGGTCTCACTCCCTTTGACATACACATCAAGGAGGTTATTTTGATGACCATGACAAGCTTACGTTATACCGGTATACAACCTGACGAAGGATCTGGTAGATTGAGACGTAACCTATGGCGTGAGGTCCCACTGCTGCAGGCAAACACGGACGCAATCTCACCACAATAATGCCTTTCACAGGCCCTACAAGGTAATCGTTAAATATAACACACAAGACACATCAGAAGAAGGCGCACTCCGCATCTTCACGGATGGCTCTAAAACCAATATGGGCTCAGGATGTGGAATTTACTCCAGATCTCTGAATCTGAACAGCAAATGGGCGATGGGCTGTAATCTCAGCGTTGCTCAAACAGAGCTCACTGCTCTACATCGCCGCAAAAGAGATTACCAAAACAAACACCACAGGTGATAAAATTCACATCCTAACGGATAGTAGACAAGCACTACTACCCCAGAACAGACCACGGATCACATCAGGCCTAGAACTGGAGTGTCACCTGTCCCTGATCGAAGCCTGTAGCAACAACGAAGTCACTCTAGGCTGGATCAAGGACCACAGTAAATCGAAAGGTAACCACATTGCCGACTCACTAGCCAGGAAAGCAGCCTCCCAAAAACTCTTGGGACCTGGCACTTTCATTGGTCTGTGGGCGTCGGCTATGATTGACCCAATAAAGGAACACTCCCTTGATAAGTTTAAGGGTAGATGGGACGATGCAGAAGGTTGCAGGCTTGCCAAGGAACTGCTGCAGTATTCGGACAGCAGAGTAGCCAAAAAATACGTGACTATGAACAGACAGAACCTTCATCCGACACTCTCTCAATTTAGGTTTTCTGTATTCGGCGAGTACAGGCTAACAAAAGCCAGCATGAAGGAGCTTACTTCCGGCGACGTTTTCGCCTACTTCAAACAAGTAGGCTGGATGACGAGCCAGAAGGAAATCTGAACCTCAGAAGGATGCAGAATGGGCCAATTGTGGCCTAAGTGCTGTGGGGGTCTGTGGGGGTCACCCACCCTTCAAATTCTTACAGATACAGATACAGAAGATGCTTGAAAAGAGAGAATTTATGATAATATTGTTAGATTTTTAGTGGTGGACCATTTAATAAGAAACTTGCTATCGTATTGAACTTCCAGTTACACTTGAAGGTGTTTATGGGTAAATCGGTATTTGTATTTTTTTTTTAAATTGAAGTCATACTTTGTTGTATCCGATATTTTACAATGTAGAACTCTTAGAATGTGGTATAGGTACATACCACCTTGAAATTTCAAGCTTTCATCCAAATTACATGAAAACATATAAAATTTTATGTAGCGGGTGTTGGATTAGGGGAGGAAACCGGCTGTTTCTCGATATTTCCGGAGAAAATTTTATAGCAGAATCGACCAAGAGAAAGTATTGGAAATTATTCTTAGCCCTCTAATTTCACCGCATGATAGCGTTATAAACAATGCTGACAAAATATTCCCAACAGTTTTATTTCTCAAATGCTAAGCAAAAATGGGGTCAAAATAATAAAAATATTTCTCGGGAAATAATATTTAAGGACTTTTTGACATTCGAATGTCTACCAGATTGCGGTGGATATGAAATCAGTTGAAACTTGAACCTCAGCCTATTTGTAACCTCATATTTGGCTGAGATGCGGGTTCAGCAGGATTTTATTTATTATTGTAATAGTTTGTAAATTGTGTGCCTTCTACCAGATACCTACTGTTTGGACAACACCCTCTGGTTACTGTCAAATATCTAGATCACAAATATTATACAGTGTCTCCTAGTGAAGCAACGGAGTTATAAATAATCAAGATTTGCAATGAATAGTTCATCATACAAATTGTTTACTTGACAGTTTACAGCTATAGTCAAATGCAGTCTTATCATGCGGGTCATACGATTTTTTTGTTTTCTTCTATTGCGTTTAATCAGAACTTCCAAATAAAATCCGTAAGTCTCACCAGTTTTTATTTAAATGTCAGTGATGTCACTTTAATAATTCAAAGTGACAATATGAATAATAAGAAGCAACTATCCGGAATTTTGCATCCTAAAGCAAAAAAAAATGGTACTTAATCCGATAGATTATTCCGAGAATGAATGAAAAAGTGGAAATTCGTCAACCAATGTGCAGGAAACATCAACCAACATTATTTTTTCCGGGTATACCTTTTTTTTTTTTGTGGGTATATCTGTAGTCTCACATTTTGGTTACCTCTTTGTCTTCTGGTTTGATACATATGGTTAGTGACCTTTGAACCCGCACGATCAGACTGCTTCTGACTATATATCCAATTTGTGCAAGCTCTTTTTCCAGTGCCTACGCTCAGATTTTTTCCAAAAATAATTTGTAATAATTTCACTCTTCTTCGTTTTTTATCTTTATTTCACCGTTCCATGCACGATCGTAATAAACTTTATATCCGTTTAAAAATAATTTTTCTTGAACACTGCATTGTGTTTTATGATATTGTTGAGAATATTTTGAAATGTTTCGTTCCGAGTAGTAAAGACTTCATTTAATACGTTGAACGCTAATATTTTAGTTATTTATGTTTCCTGAAAATAAAACATTTTGTAGCCTGTTCCTGAATTATGACCGCGGCTGGCAAATTAATTTCTTTCCCACTTCAATAAACACGATATAAAATTGTGACGTGAAAACTTTCGATTGTGTCGCTTTCAAATGCTTACGCTGAAGTAAATCGTTTACACATAAATTTATAGAAAGGAAACAATTTCAAAGGATAATATTGAATTCCGTACTCACAGAAGTATTGAGTTTTCTTTACTACAGGAAAAAAATTAGGTATCTCGAGAATCAACAAACATTGGTGATGCAGGAAGAAGCTTTGTAATAAGATTAGGTTAACGTCTTGTATGTATGTATGTATGTATGTATTTTGGGGTGACATTCACTGAGACCCAAAAGATCTATTGTGCCCCCTTAGTTTCTGAGAAGAGTCTCAGAAACTAGTAGTTCTCTTAGTCCTATTTCCCGGAGGAACTTCAGGATGTCTGCAGACTTCTATCCAGTAATCTCCCAGGTGCTGTGCTCTAGGATTCTGGACTGCTGTGCAGTTGGAAAGTATGTGGATGGAGGTTTCTTCTTCCATGCCACAAAATCTACATTCTTCTTTCTCCACTATTTTGAGCTTTTTCAGGTGCCCATTCAGGCGACAATGTCCCGTTAGGATTCCTGTTGAAACTCTTAGCGCAGTTTTATTTTGACTTGTGCATTCATTTGATCTCAACAGGTTGTAGTCACCCAGAAGAGTCTTTGATTGTATAAGCCCTACTAGATCTTTCCGATGGTCAGATCTTCTTTTTTTCTCGGCCTTACCTATTTTTTCCAATATAACATTAGGGCTGATTCCGCAAAAGGGTTCAGGCCCCCCAGAAAGGTGAACGTCTTGGTTGATGTTGATGTTTTTTTCGGAAGAGACGTAAAATTGATATCCCGAATCCATAGATGTTGGGCTTGATGAATATTCCTACCAAAATTTCTGGTTAGGAATAGTGTACAGCTGAGGTTGTATAACCGAATAAAAAAATTTGGGCTGCTCTAGAACCAAACATTGAATGAATTTCGCATCTATCCCAACGTCGTGCTACCGACGTGATCATGAATTTCCTACTGAGCGCGTGTTTTGTCAACCAATAACGTGTGATCGCTTTAGTAGCAGTCGCCATTTGAAATATTGTGCGCTACCGATCAGACTTTTCTGTCATCCATGCTAAATATCATGGTAATGAACATATAAAATGAAATATAATATTTTGGTTCAAAGATATTTCATATATTTGTATTTTGAAATTAAATAAACACAAGTAAAAACTATTGGACCGAATTGAAATAGGCAATAAATAAAAACGTAAAAATCATATATCGAATGAAATAAAGCTTTGTTCAATATCAAGATAAGCCGCGTTCAGTAGTATTGAGAAACGATGGATATAACTACTACCTGATAAAATTTGTTGGGATGAACGGGACCAATATTATCAACTTTTTACGCCGTTGTCAAAATTTTTCTAAGAAATACATTCAAAATACTACATCATTCAATAATGAACAGATACATACTTGAAATTTTCCAATAATCATTTGACTACATAATAACGTGAACGGTACAATACCAACACATAATGGAAAATGACCAAGACATTCAACCTATATAAGCCGCTGTAATGTGGAACGGGTAGCTCTGTCACAACAGAATGGATAACTTACAAGTTTGGAATTAGGTTGTCGCCGAGAAATTGGAAAATTACCAAAGCTCTAGAAATAATCTCCTTCAAACAACAACTAATTGAGACGAAACTGCCTCCCTGGAGTAACAACAAAGTGTCGGTGACTAATCCAAGAACAAAGTAACTTTTGTATAGTGCTGAATTCCGAAATAGTTGTTCGCAACTTGACGTTGCATAATAAGTTCATTTTCTAAGGCAAAATTATCTGGGTATCATTAAACTCAACACATTGGGAAGTTATCTTTATTGGATAAGTTAAATTTTGTTCTAAGGTCATGGTTTATAAGTAATTTCCACACGTATGTAGCTGAACAACAAATTAGAATATATATTAAAAGCAGGAATTCATGACGGAGTGCCAAATTGGGAGTGTGTTTCATGAGGAAGTAGTAATGTAGAAATATTTTTTCACAAAAAAAGCTATAGTATGAAAAATACATGTAAGAGGTTCGTTCCATTATTTCTCTATATTTCACAAACCATCACATACAGACATTACAATTCATAATGGTTCAGTCCACCCTTCAGTCATAAATTAGCATACCTTTCAATAGTATGATACATAGACTTTCAAAAAAACTATTAAATACCGAGAATTACGACAAAGAACTAAATATCATAAAGCGAATAGCAGTTGATAATAATTACGATCCAAATTTAATAGACATTATCATAAATAATAAAAAGATACTAAAACATACTCTAGAACAAGTATATCCTTCTGACAAAAACAAAAATAATCAATTTAGAAGCTAAACATACTTTGGAATACCATCCTTTAAAATCAAATCCTTTTTAGAAACTTTAGACTTGAATATTTGCTTTAAAACCGACCACAAATTATCTAAGTTAATTAAAAACAACAAATCTAAATCTTCAAAATTAATAATCAGGGGTTTATAAATTTAAATGTAATAATGACGACTGGGATAAAATTTATATAATTAGAGCTTATAGGAATTTTAAAACCAGAATTTCGGAACACAAACGTAGCTAACCAAAAATTAGATTCCAACTACTCAAATCATTTCATCAGCAAACCAACACACTTTCGATTCAAATTTTGAAATTTTGCATAAATATAGAGCCTAAATCCCCTGAATCGAATCTTTTAGAAGCTCTTGAGATAAATAAAAACAAATATTCCCAACAACCAAATAGATATCAACAATTCTTCCTTATTAAACCTTTTTACCTATAGAAAGGTTCCGGTAAGTTTGTTGTGAATGAATTTCCAGGTAAACTTGTTCAATACTTCAGCTAATCCCTTATTTAGACACTTATTGCATTTTATTTTCATGTAAATAGATTATAATACTTTAGTCAATATCCGTAAAATTGAGCATAAAGGCACTGTATAAATTAAAAATGTTTCATTATTCCTCCACTCGTTTGAGAAAGCTACTGTGTTAGCGAAACGCGTAACAACTTTAAGTTGAACAGGTTCTAATATAATGTAGATTTAAACGAATTAGATTGTTTTATTTCATTGTTTATATGATAGATTGTAATCCTCGTATAAAAATTTATATTAGTGCATTTCCAAAGCAAAGAACAATAGTTTACAGTGGAATATTAATATATAACGTTGTTCGTAAAAAGTCTATTTACAAAGCATACATTTTCGACAAACATCCATTTCGGTTTAATTATTTCATCCACCAGTGTTTTATGTTTATATAAATTAAAATATTACTACAACTCGATTAAAACAAACTCAATTTTGTGGAACAAATTCCAAACAAAAGTTTTTTTCAAATGAAAAGAAAAATATTTACAGTGAAAATCTGATTGGTTAGTTTCTAAATGAATTCAAAAATTTTTTATTCCGTAATTGAATTGAAATTTGAAAGCCGTTATTCTATCTAGCCGCATGATAGAGTTACAAACTTTTTCATAGTTATTGCAAATACTACAGCGAATAGCAATTTTCATATAGAATTTGAGCTTTTAGTATTCAATTTCCTCGTTCATTCCGAAAATAACTTATTTTATTACTAGTTTCTTAGATTTTCCAGCCATGAAGCGAACATTATTCTTATTTCTTCGTTAAGGCAATATTTCCACATTTTTGGACTTCTAATATCTCATGAACCAACTATTTCAATAAAGAAAATTTTCCAATTAAATTATGTTTTCAATCCAAAGATGTGAAATATTTTGGATATCTAAGTATAACAAAAAAATGTAATTATATATGTCGATGATATAAAAATTAATGGATCCCTTAAAAAAATTCATTCAAATAGATTTTGACCCTAACAAAAATATTATTGTACGCACCTGGTGAACGGAAAATGTTAAAAATAAATTATCCCCCTTGGAAAATTGAATCCTGCGTCTATAAATGCATTAACAGTTTTGGTGGTATTCTAACAACAAATTACCCCGCTTTGAAAATTTGATTATAGGTCCTTGGAAGATGAAAATCTTTCCCTTTTGAAATTATCCAATCGAACGCCCCAGTAACATCTACTTTTAGGTGTCGCGTGTTTATACTTAATACTTATTATCTTTTTCATTTTATTTTGTCTTTTTCCATTTTCATTGCCTCCGAATAAATCTCATTTCGCTTTTGTGAAATTGGTGCCATCTCTTGTTTCCATATATTTCTTGGTTCTCCTCTTTCTTTTTTGTTCTGTACTTTCATCTTCACTACCCGTTCTACTTGTCCTTTCGGGTCTATTCACATTCCTTTTCTTCTTGTGACCAATTTTTCATTTAAGTACTTGTATTCTGCCTTTTTGTGATCTTCTCAGCACATCACTTATGCAAGGATCAATCAACGGGGTAAAAAAGAAAGTGGAGAGAGCATAACAGTATAAAAAATCATCGACCAAAGTGGCTTCTCAATATGGCCGACTTCCGTAAACAAACCAGAGGCGTACATTAAATTATTCAATTGGGGTTACCTATGTTGACGAAAATATGGTAACTTCAGACGAAAGTTGCTGAGTATAGCGGCGAGAAGTTGAATCGGACCTGCATGACAGTATTTTCGTTTTCATAATATTGTTGTTCGTTTGCCGAAAATCGTTGATCACGTTTGAAATACAACAATTGTCCGAATTTAACGTTCGAAATGTCAAAAGTAAAAGAGAGAGGAG
>CAJUYG010005045.1:4834-14893 GCA_910591675.1 Galerucella calmariensis | reverse complement strand
TGATGGCCATTCAAAAATTAAAATTGACGTGTTTTAAGATTTTTTTTTAAAGTCGTCTGTTTCTGAAATAATGAATTTATTCCATACTTTTGCATCATACTGTATAATTAAGGTTCACAAGTTCAATTGGTTAGTTAACAGGTAAGTTTGAGTTATAATTATGCTATGTTATTATTATTATTCTTATTATGAATTACCGATATAAATATTATTCTGTTGAATTATGAAATTGTGATCAACTATTTGTTATTTAACATATACTATCTTCTTTTAGATTATTTCACTATACCTTCCTGAGGTTTGGATATGTATTTCCGATTGAAAAAAAAAGATAAAGAAGCAATAAAATTGTTATTATAATAATTGTTCAAATGAAGATCCTAAATCTATCACTTATCTGTAAATGTTTGAGAGTGATGGAATGGGTTGTTGTGATCCACTAAGGAAGTAGGTACTACTCCTATCACACTAATCCGCAACCAGGTTTTAGGTCCAAAATCCAGGCTTACTTCTTGGCTCAGATAGTGTCACTAATCAGAAGGCATATGGAGGAACAGGAAAGATGTTAACTGTATTTACCCTCACTTCGTGGAATCTACTCATTATATGGTTTTAAATGAAACTAACTGTTATCCTTTACATTTAATAAATAAATTACTTAATAAAAAAGAGAAAAAGATGGCGTTACAACTAATATTTCCTAAACAAACTAAAGAAGTAACAAATTACAAAACCATCACTTATGCTGGTAATATTTCCAATAATATTTCAAAGATAATATCTTCAGCAAAAAATACAACAATTTTTTTAAAACAGAAAACAATGTAGGTAGAAATTTGCTAAATGTAAAAACAAAAATAACCCCATTAAGAAAATCTGGGATATACAAACTTAAATGTCCGGATTGTAATGCTGTGTATCTTGGTCAAACCAGTCGTAATTTTGAAATTAGGTACAGTGAACACTTACGAGCATACAGATTAAAACAACCAGATAAATCACATTATGCAAAACACCTACTTGACACTAAACATTCAGTAACACCTAACTGGACTTCCTCGAAGAATTAGAAATTAGAAGACACTTAACAGACCCACAATATGAAGTCCTCAATGAACAGCTGAATCTAGGAAGTTCTCCATTATTAAACTGTCTTCTTAAGTAATAATTGTAAAGATCAGCAGATATAGTTTTCCTGGTTTCCTATATCATTGCAGAGTTATACTGATCTTAAATGGGACAAAGATATCCAGAATATCCCCATAGGGCTAATAATATCAAAGCTACTATTTGTAAAATCTTCTTCTTTTTTCTATACATATATATTAAGTCAATCACTAGATAGGGCACTATTTGGACTAGCTCCGTGCTCATTAAGTTTCGAGGACACGCTGCGGCTTGTCCAAGAGTCAACTTTTTGTGCATTACCCTTCGACATAGGAGGGTAATGGGTTGAGCTACCTATCGGAAGCGTCCCCAGGTTGCGGATAGGGGAAGGCCAGGGACGTCATGCAAATGAAAGAACTGGTCCATTGGTAAATAAGGAAGGATGAGGGCTATAAACGCCTAACATTGCCGACCGAATAACCAATCGCTGACAAGCTCGTGACGCAAACCGAAAACTACATAGCAGAGCAACGACCCCCTTGCTAGGGTAAGGCCAGTGAGAGGTATGCCGAGCTATGTGGTTCGGGGGGTTTGGCTTAATTGCCTGACCTGCGTGGATGGGGACCACTATAAAAAACCTCCCAAATCCTAAGGTTGAGTGGTCGCTGAAGGGATGGATGGCCGTGGGTTATTCGGTTTTTAGACCACTAACCTCAGGGCAACTGGCGCACCCTGTTGTATATAGCCTTACCCAGTCATGCGGGGCTCTGACTGGGCGGACCTACATTCCCTAGCTGCTCGTGGGAACAATATGGACCAAAGCAGGAAAACACCAGAGGAGGATAAGGACTCCTCTAAAGAAAATCAAAACGTTACAGGAATGGACTGTAACGACACAAGTTGTCAGGAGACAGTAGCTAAAGTCTGTACTCCAAAGGCAAAAGAACAAGGAGGGAAGGACTCCTTAGAAAAGGGTAAGGAAACCAACAAGACCTTGCCCAAAAAACTATCTGGTGCCCAGAGGAAGAAACTCATCAGGGAACAGAAAAAAGCAGCCGGCACATGGGTGGAAAAAGACCCAAACAAAGCTGGAAAGAAAAAGGAGCATGAACCGACAAAATCGGGAAATAGCATGTCCAAGTCAGGAAAAGTCCTGATGAAGACAAGCTCAGGTCCGACAACGTCGGGACACTCCAATACAGGTGGAAAAGAAGGGACAGGTAAAGGTAAAAGACCTCGATCTGAAAACTCAACTCCACCTGATATGCATGTTGCAAAAAAAATAAACAGGAGCACGAAAGTGCAGACTGTCTCCTATAAGGATGCAACAGCAAATCTCGGGATGGCGGTGATCCACAGACGCCATCCAGAAAACACCCTGAATCAGGAACAGGCAGGACTGATTCAAAACCGCTTGGAGGAGGCCGTGTTTGACACCCCTGGGGGAAGCGCAAACCGACTCCAATTCCAACGTACTTCATTCCATTCAGGGGTCCTCTGGATGACCTGTGGGAATGAATACACGAAGGAATGGCTCAGGAACGCGGTGGAAGGCCTGGGCGAGCTCTGGGAAGGTGCTGATCTGACAGTTGTTGGATCAGGAGACCTCCCCAGAAGGCCCCTGGTCCTCGTGCACGTTCCAGGTGCCATAAGGGAAGAGTCCATTCTAAAGGACCGTCTGGCTAGTCAAAATGCTAGCCTCAAAACGGAGGAATGGACCCTCAAAGGAAGAAAAGACGATGGAAAGGGGCAAACGCTGACCTTCTCCATTGATGAGGCTTCTTTTAAGACTCTGGAGACGATGGGCTTCCGAGCATACTACGGTCTCGGAAGGGTGGTCTTCCGAGTTTTAAGAGGACCAGATGGCGGGGGTACGAATAATACAAGCGAACCTCCAGCACAGTAAGGCTGCATCTGCAGTCCTTACGAAAGTAATGGGGGGATTCGATGTAGCCCTCATACAAGAACCTTGGGTGAACAAGGGAAAAATTATGGGTTTATCAGGGATAGGAGGGGAATTGATTTACGATAGGTCCTCCCAAGTACCTAGAACTTGTATAATAGTAAGAAATAATATAAAGATACTGCCTTTAAATCATTTCTGTTTCAGAGACCTGACCACGGTCAAAGTAAGATTCATCTCTGATGGGGGACCGAGGGAGATTATTCTCGGATCGGTCTACCTACCAGGAGATGCTTCTGAACAACCACCATCCAGGGAAGTGGAGGAACTAGTGAGAGGATGTCGGGGCAAAGGAACGCATCTGATCATTGGGGGAGATGTGAATGCACATCACACAACCTGGGGAAGCACAAACACCAACCAAAGAGGTGAATCTTTACTACAATTTATTATGGAAAATAATCTGGACATATTAAATGTGGGATACAAACCTACCTTTGTAACAATAAATAGAAAGGAGGTTCTAGATATAACAATTGCAACTACTTTTATAGCTAGTTTTGTTAAAAAATGGCATGTGACTGATGAGGTGAGTTGTTCGGACCACAGACACATAAGCTACACATTAACAGGTTTTAGCACTGAAACTGAAACTTACCGGAACCCAAGGAAAGCTAACTGGGAGGCCTATCAGGCGGACCTAGGCCTTGAAATCCAAAGGGTGAGAGAGACGGTAAGAAACAGCGTGGATCTAGACCTAGCTGCGGAACAATTCCAAGAAGCTATCGTGTCTACCTTCAATCGCAACTGCCCCGAAACTACAAGGAGAACCAACAGGAATGTGCCCTGGTGGAATAACGACCTTGAAGTTTCGAGGGCGGAAGTACGAAAGCTCTTCAATAGGGCAAGTAAAGACGGAGAGTGGACCGTATATAGGAAAACTCTGACGTCATACAACAAGGCTCTGAGAATCGCTAAAAGAGACTCATGGAGGAAACACTGTGAAGAGGTAGAACAGACTTCTGAATGTGCTAGACTCCAAAAGATACTCTCCAAAGATCCTCAAAGGACAATTAACTCATTAGAGACAAGAGATGGGAGATATACACAAAGCGGGAAGGAAACTCTGATAGAACTTCTCGAAGTACATTTTCCAGAATGCAAAATAAGTGATGAACCATTAGATACAGAACAACAAATGGTCTCGAGGACTCCAAATCGGAGTAACGAGGAAAGTTGGAAAGTATCTAGGGAAGTGGTTAATCAAAGCAAAATAAAATGGGCAATTAACTCATTTGAGCCATATAAATCACCGGGACCGGACGGGATCTATCCAATTATGCTGCAAAAGGCAAACGGCATTATACTCAGCAAACTGTGTACGATCCTTAGAGCAAGTATGGGACTAGGGTACATACCAAAGGTCTGGAGAAATGTTAGGGTGGTCTTTATTCCTAAACCTGGTAAAACAGGTGACAATAAAGCGAAATCCCTGAGACCCATAAGTCTGATGTCATTTGTACTGAAGACATTGGAAAAACTGGTGGACATGCACATTAGAGGAGGATCGTTGGTAGAAAGACCGATCGACCTGGATCAATATGCATACAGACCAGGAGTATCCACAGAGACAGCACTCCATCACCTAGTACAAGGAATAGAGTACGCTCTCGAAAATAAGGAAGTATTATTAGCAGCCTTCCTTGATATAGAGGGTGCATTTGACAACACCTCCCACAAAGTAATCACTAGGGCAATTCGTCAAAAGCAAATTGACGAAACAAGCTGCAGATGGATAGACTGCATGCTGAAAGACCGAACGATATTCTCAACCTTGATGGGCACAACATTGTCAGCCCGAGTTTCAAGGGGATGTCCACAAGGAGGAGTACTGTCTCCTCTAATATGGAACCTTGTAATGGACGGACTGATAAGGAGACTCAAAAAGGAACACCATACTGTCTTAGGATATGCGGACGATCTAGTCATCATATCACAAGGCAAATTCAGTACTACGGTCAGAGAGCGCATGCAACAGGCTCTGAACATAGTAACGAAATGGACGACAGAGGTGGGTTTAAATATAAGTCCCACCAAATCAAACTTAGTACCCTACACCAAGAGAAGGAACTTGGCAGGTTTGGGACCACTATACCTTCAAGGTACGGAAATTCCAATGGTTATGGATGTTAAATATCTCGGGGTGATTATTGACTCGAGATTAACATGGTCCAAACAAATGGAAAAAGTTGCAGCAAGATCGGAAACCACACTAATGATGGCAAGACGAACTTGTGGGAAAACATGGGGGTTGAGTCCGCGAATGATACACTGGATATACAGTGTAGTGGTTAAACCCATAATAACATATGCGTCTTTGGTCTGGTGGACAAAGACGACACAAAAGAATGCAATGACGAGACTGGGCAAGGTGCAAAGACTTGCATGTCTCAGCATTGCAGGATGCATGAGAAGCACGCCAACGGCAGCACTAGAAACCTTATTCGACCTTCCTCCACTACACCTCGTGATAATGGGGGAAGCAAGGATGGGACTATTTAGGCAGCAAGATAATCTGAGCAACAAAATAGTTAGATCAGGACACACATCTGTTAAAGACATCATAAGTGAAGCCATTTTAGATATGAAAACAGACTATATGGCCACTAAACTTCTCCCAAGCCCTAAATATGAGGTAGAAATACCTCACAGAAAGGACTGGCAAGACCCAAGCAGACTGAAATTTCCCCGAGGAGAGACCTGGTACACAGACGGATCACAGACAGAGGAAGGAACAGGAGCAGGAGTGTACAGTGAAAAGAGAAACACAAAAGGCTCTTTCTCACTAGGCAAACATACCTCTGTATTTCAGGCAGAGATCTATGCCATCCTAGAATGTGTCAGAATTAACAAATATAGGACTGACACTCATAGGATAAACATACTAACTGATAGCCAGGCAGCCCTTGCGGCTTTAAATAGCCGCAAG
This sequence comes from Galerucella calmariensis, assembly GCA_910591675.1. Classification (NCBI taxonomy): domain Eukaryota; kingdom Metazoa; phylum Arthropoda; class Insecta; order Coleoptera; family Chrysomelidae; genus Galerucella; species Galerucella calmariensis. The sequence goes on along the minus strand of CAJUYG010005045.1, from coordinate 8,894 downwards.
GTAACATCCAGACTAGTAGAAGAATGTCAGAAAGAACTAAATGAACTGGCAGACCACATTAAAGTAAGATTGGTGTGGGTGCCGGGACATAATGGTATTTCTGGAAATGAACAAGCTGATGAACTCGCAAAAAGAGGTTCAGCAACAGCATATGTTGGACCAGAACCAGCTCTTGGGACCACAAAAAAGGTAGTCCGAGCGGAAATACAAAAATGGGTACAAAGCCAACATAGACTTCATTGGAGGAACACTCCGAAACAGGTACACAGCAAAACCTTCATAGGTGACACATGTGCAAAGCGGGCCAAAGAACTACTGAATATCAGCAGGAATAAGCTAAGAATTATTGCAGGTTATCTAACAGGTCATACCCCGTTAAAAGATCACCTGCATAAAATGGGGTTATATAACGGGGACCTCAGCTGCAGACTATGTGGCATGGAGAACGAGACCGTGACCCATATCTTGTCTGACTGTGAGGCACTGCACTCGAGGAGACAGGCAATCTTCGGAGAGGCCAATTTGCCACCTGAAGTATATGGCACACATCCAATGGACCTATACCGTCTACTCGAAGGTACGGGGATAACTGGATGGGTGGACTAAATATGGGAGCAGAGTACAATAAGCCAATAGGCTGCAGTGCTCCCGGCATCTGAACGGCTCCCAAAATGGAAAAAAAAAAAATTTGGACTAGCCAAATATATATCAAGTATACATCATGTCAAAAGTAACTTCTGTCATTCTGACGATGATATTTATATCGAAACAATTGTCAATTTACTTGCAATTTACACATTTTTACAAATATATTGTGGAGTCATTCAGAAACAGTTAGTTTCATTTAAAACCATATAGGAAAGATGTATTGTCCCTAAGGTGTGTCCCAGCGGTTAACAAATATGAACCATAGTGAAATCGGAACACAAGTGAAGTTCTAAATAATAAAAGAAGAAAAAGAAGAAGGCCTAAAAGACAAACATTTACCTTAGTATATTACCACGTATCGTGAAAATATAAAGTGAAGAGTATATATTATCTCATTCAATTTTAAACTTACCTAAGTTGACATGTGGCCTTAAAGTAGCTTTGGGTTAACCAAAGTTTATGTTCATAAACAAATTCCAGAGGATATTGAAGATTTATACAGTGCGTCCATAAAGTAACGCATAAATTCATTATTAGCTAAATAAACAATAATATTAAAAATTCCCGAAACAGGTCAATTTTTGATTTTAATTTACTGTTTTTTCAAATTATAATGTTATTTACAGGGTGAACCATCTTCGTGTGATAACGTCATCGCCATTTTTTTTAAGTGGAACACCCCAATTTTTTTTCGATTTCCGGATTTGTTTCAAATTGGTACAGGGTGGAAAAAATACAAAAATTGTAATTACATAATTATGAAATTACTGTGATTTACTACCAAAAAGAAACAAAAGAAAATTTACAATAAATGTTCAAATTGTTCTCCATTGACTGCTAGACAATGACAGAAACGGACATTACATTCTTTTTTAACATTTTGTAGCATAGCGGGTGTTATGTTCTGCATTTCTTGCCTGATTCGGTCTTTTAGATCACGGATATTGTCAGGTCTGTTAGTATAAACTTTAGATTTTAAATAACCCCATAAAAAGAAGTCTAATGGGGTAAGATCAGGGGATCTAGCGGGCCATTCCACTGTTCCCCTTCTTCCTATCCACCGTTGTGGAAAGGTCCTGTTTAAAAACTCACGCACAGTTACAGCGAAATGTGGCGCTGTTGAAACCAGATTCCACGGTCTAGATTGTTGGGTATTTGAATATCAGGAAAAAGCTGGATCAGATCAGGAATCATTGTATTTTGTAGGAAATCCAGATACAATGCTCCTGTTAAATTTTCGTCAAAAAAATATGGACCAATAATTGTATTTCTCACAATACCAGCCCATACGTTGATTTTTTGTGGTCTTTGCGTATGGCATTCTTGTATCCAGTGTGGATTTTCATCAGACCAATAACGGGTGTTTTGCCTATTAACATGCCCGTTCAAATAAAACGTTGCCTCGTCCGAAAATAAAACGTTGTCAGTGAAATTATTTTGGTTCATCATATACTCGCAGAATTCAGTTCTTCGGTCAAAATCGTCTTCAGACAATTTATGGATAAGTCGTACTTTATAAGGATGGTATTTTACCTTTTTGAAAATGGTTGCTACTGAAGACATTCCAATACCTAAATCCCTAGATAATCCTCGCACTGTGCAGTGTGGATTTTCTATTGCCGACAAAATTATGTCTTCTTGAATATTTTCATTAATTTTTGTTCTACCGGGCTTTGGTGCATCCCTCACATGTCCTAATTCTCTGTATTTTTGCTCTATTCTGCTTACAGTAGATTGTGAAATGGGTTCACGATCTGGGTGCATCTCATGAAATAATCTGCATACCTCTTGTTGACTCCGCATCCTGTCGCCAATACCAATCATCATTAATATTTCAATCCTCTCACTTTCGGTTAACCGCATTTTGTTAAAAAAGTTGCAAAATTATGATATGATAAATTTCTTTGTAGATAGTTTTCACATAAACGTACATTGTTTACAGAGTTAAAAATAACAGAAATGTACTTTAACGTTTTTTACAGTTTTTACCGGCAAATGATAAAAAATTACAGAAAAAAATTTCAAACAATAAAAATTTTAGTCGAGGGGCTTGGATCACTAAGCTGTTAAATACAATGTTAAAAATTATACGGGGTGTTTAAAGTAGTAGTAAGTAAATACGTAATTTCATTTAATGTGTTTATTACGTTTATTCTTTTATTTCTTATTTTGTAGGTAATTTAATTTTTTTTATTTTCCTCCACCCTGTACCGATTTGAAAGAAAGTGTTATACATTTTTGGAATCAACTCATCAAGGGAAATCCGGAAATCGAAAAAAAATTGGGGTGTTCCACTTAAAAAAAATGGCGATGACGTCATCACACGAAGATGGTTCACCCTGTAAATAACATTATAATTTGAAAAAACAGTAAATTAAAATCAAAAATTGACCTGTTTCGGGAATTTTTAATATTATTGTTTATTTAGCTAATAATGAATTTATGCGTTACTTTATGGACGCACTGTATATCCACATATATATGGTACTTATTTAGTGGTACATTAAGAAAATCCTTAAATATCTCTAAAATTTTTGCATCAAATCCACAAAATGTGATTAACGTTTCAGCAAGTGCCACGTTATTCTCAAAAGGAATCAAAAAAAGGGGATCCCCTTTTTTTGGTAAACCACTTAGCAGTTTTAACCTTGGAAGTTAATTTGAATAAATGTTTGCTTATAAAGGAGGAGGCCAATTTAACAATAAAATCAAGAAAAAAAGAGGAAGGAATTTAGCCTTGGATTTTTGACGTAAATTAACTGTTTTGTTTATTATTTCTGAGAGTTAATATTCTCAATACCATTTTTTTCTGTTGTAGGTTCTACGTTCAGTGATGAAAAGTAAAGTTGAATATTGAAGATCAAATTCTATAGAATACAAGAGATAGTTTGTAAATCAATTTGTACGCAACTGTAAGACAGAAGTATCATAATAAATTCATTTGTTTCACTTGAATATTTTACTCCATATTGCATGATCCATCAGGTTAAGGTAAGCTACTCTTTTAACCCGTAACAACCGTTGTAAAGTACGTAGCGCTGCAAGTACCGGCACTAACCGATCATTCGAAATTCGAATAACATCGACGTTCTCTAGAACTGACCAACATGTTTAGTAAGAATGCGCGGCAATATTTGAAATAAATTCATGTACCATAATGTATATTATAATCAAATACCTTTTCAACTATTGGCCGTACTCGACCCGCAATAGATCAAACTTCTAAATTAAAAACATTGAACATTGATCTGAATAAGAATTTCAAGCACAAAAAAGGAAGCCAAATTAAAAATCATCCAGACTTCAATGATGATATAAATATATATATATATATGATTATAACTATATAAAATAGGTTTTTATGTAATTATCCGATGTCTTTTCATGGTAAATTATGTTCCTCTTACTATAT
>CAJUYG010005044.1:0-14717 GCA_910591675.1 Galerucella calmariensis | reverse complement strand
TATAATAACATTAACGATTTGTACCATAATGATCGGTTTAAATTATTATTTGTAGTCAGAAGAGTTTTATAATCCCGTGAAGACCGTAATAATACAAATCATTTCAAGCTGATTACAACAACAAACTCACCTAGATAAAGCATCATTAAAATAATAAAAATATTTATCCTTTATCAAAACTTTGTTTAAATTAAAAACGTGGATAAGATCAGCTAAATTAGTATTTTAATTTATGTTGTTTCCGTTACCTTTAATAATAACTCAATATAAAATTAAACAGCGTTTCAATTTCAGTATTTATGGAAATCATGAATTAATTTAACACGTTGCAGCGGAAAATGTGGAAATCAATGTTCTAAAATTGTGTTGGGGAGTTTGAAAATAATTATACTCTTGTACATGAAGATCATCTGATCATACTTCTTTCCAAAATTAGTAAAATAAACAAATTCTTAAAATATCTTTCATCTATCCTCTGATTCTTTAAAGACTCACTCACTACCACCGATATGGAGAGCTGTTAGTTACTCTCATATTGAAAAAAGACAAAATATTCTACCCAAACAATTATAGGCCAATAAGTATGGTTTGCAAGGTAATCCAATCAATTATATGGGCTCGTTGTACCACACACATAAACTCAATTATCATTAAACCGAGTTTAGGAGTTTGAAACTTTGCGCACTATAGGGACAATTCTATAAGAGCTGGTAAAAATTGAGGCCACGTTGAAAATTGTGTTTCAAACGTTCCGTTAATTGAATATAACCCAATTCCAATTTTATAACGTCAATATTTAAAGGATGGTTGAATAAAACAGTGATTCTTTTATTTCTCCTATACTATTTCCTGAAATCGATTTGATTTGTGAGTAACATAACATATCATAACCCCAAAATCAACTTACTTTCTAAAGCGTTCCTATGAATTCCAATTTCTTCATTCATTAATGAGATATCAAATATCAAAGCCATTCCTATTATTCACGTGAATTTAAATCAATTCAGTTGTATTTGTTTAAGTTTCCACTATCAAAAATGTTAAAGTCTTAGTCTATAGTGGGGTTTAAATTTTAACACATATCGGATAAAATTAAGCTTCTTCCATTAATATTTTTAAGCTTATGATGCATACAGAATTAATAGTAAAATGAAGTTAGCGGATCGTTTAATTTTCAACCGTGCCTTAAAATTTAACTATTGCTTACAGAATTGGCCCTTATGTACGTCAAGCAATACAGCATGCAAGTATTTTTAAGATAACTCCTAACAGAAAACGGATGGTGCCATCATATACGTAGATACGTACAGAATGGGGGTCGAGCGAGTTAATCGGATGATAGTTATAGAAGCCGAGGAAATTAGGAAAAACTGAAATGTTAGTAATTTTTTGAAAATACATATTTCTAGAGTAAGCTTACTGCAATTTTAAAAGAAAACTGTAACTAAGAACTTGGACAGGTGTATCTAGAATTACGGCAACGTTATATTTGTTCTTTTTTTAGGTTCTTTATATAGTGTTTAATGCTTTGTATTTTTGAACATTTTTCAATCTTATAGCAGCTCAAGGACACTAAGGGCCAGCTTTTATTTTATAAAGCACTAACCATGCGATGCTCACTAACCTTGTACTCATCATTTTTTTCCGAAATTTCCTGTATTTTGAAAATAATGACAAACTTGAGATAGTGGCTGATCACACAAAAATTAATTAGACATTTGTGACAACAATGATAGGATAAAACGAAACACTTATTATTAAAATGAATTATGAGCTGAGACCTAAGTTCTATAAAGCTCATATAACAAAAATTAAAGTAAAAATTATCGCTATGGGTAGCGCAAGCTATAAATAGGCGATAGCCGATTATAAAATTGAAAAATGGGAAGAAAACGAAAATAAATGAAAACCAAAAATAAAAATACATGTACAAAATTGAGAATTAAGAATGCTGAACAAATTGGTCTAACTGGTTTTTAAAAGCATTAACAGACGATGCACAGACCACACTGCTAGGTAAATTATTCCAGTATGGAAATATTCTGTTGGAGAGAAAATTCTGTCAATTTTTAGTTTTAAACATTTCCTTCTTCAACTTATATGAATGCCCCCTTAATCAAATATCAGGATTTAAAGTAAAAATGGATGACATATTAACAACAAACATATTAAATATAGCTCTAAATGTAACTATCAAGTCGCCACGGTGTCTGCGTTCACTAAAATACGTTAGTTCGGCTGAATCAAGACGCTGCTCATAGCTAGGACGTATTCGGCCGTAAGGAAGTCTTGTGGCTAACCTTTGCACATTTTCAAGTATATTATGATCAGATGTTAAAACAGGTCCGCAGTATTTCATAAGAGGACGAACGTAAATCGTGTATAACTTGATAAATGTTGACGGTGACACTTTACCAAAGGATCTATATATTAAAAATATTTGAGAGTTACTCTTCTTGCACACTGAGAGAATATGCTCAGACCAGGACAAGTCTTTGTTCATAATAACACCGAGGTCACATTGCGATGATACGGTCTTTATCACATAATTGTTCATGTAGTACAGATTCGGATTGTTTTTACCTATATGTAGGACGACACACTTATCCAAATTTAGCGGTAATAGCCAGTCGGAACACCATTTATACACTGCACTTAAGTCTGATTGAAGAGACAGGTGATTTTTTGTGGGGTTTGCATATATTTCAGCATCATCTGCGTAAAGAGAACATTTATTTGTTATATGCTCAGGGAGATCAGCTGTATATAACAGAAATAGCAATGGTCCCAGAACAGATCCTTGCGGAACATTTATAACAGAACTTTTCTAACTATCGGTAGAAATGTCATTCAGACAGTTCCCAAAACTCTACCACAGCACGCTCGATTTAAGTTGGTGCCACATAAGTTCCATATGGGATTGAACACGCAGTAGTAGGGAGGTATTCGTAACATTTTATATCCCAATTTTTCTGCAATTGTATCACAAACATCCGTTTCGCTTACAGAAAATGACTCCAATACTTGTGAGAGCTCTTTTTTTGTATAATCCTCCTCAAAATATATCACATTTGCAGCCATGAAGTTTTGAGCCTACAATTTCGTATTCTTTGAGCCAGGAATTGACGACTATAATAGCCTGCGTTGTTTTGGCAGAGTGTTGGGTAACAGAAAGTTTTCAAACAAAATCTTCAAAAAGCTCTGCTGTCGTAATTTCGTGATAGTACACACAAGAGCTCTTAATATTTTTAGCAGGAAGCCACAAAGTGTTTGGGATCCAACCATTTTCTGATCCTGCGTGTAATATTGTGATTCTGTTCCCTTTATTTGATGGTGCTTTTGTTTCACACTTATCAGAGGAATCAGATCATTCTTTGGAAGGGGTGTCATGCGTGTCATACCACGTCTCGTCGAGGTAGATTATTGAGCGATTTTCAGACCGGTATTTTCTTATTAACGTTATACCTGGTGGTCTGCAAGTAATGGTCCAAAGTGAAAGGGAAGATTTATTGCCTTAAAATATCCCAATCTGGCATAACTTCCTTCAATAAAATATCAATGATAAGAAAGATACAGGGTGGCAAAGTTGAGATTTAATTATGAATCTTGCACCAAATACCATTTAGCGTGTTACTTATTATACCAAGTTTCAGCTCTTACAATAGGGTACAAGCTTTACTTTTAAAACGACTTTGAAAATCATAAAATTTGAAAGTCCGCCAAAACGCGCTTCACGTTATAAAGATGGCTGCCCCATGGTGTGACGTCATTTGTTTACGTCCTTATTCGTGTATCACGCTCTGAGTTCTTGTGACCTTATTTGTTTCTAAAAGCTTTAAAAATGGATAAAGACGAAAAAACTTTGTATTCCAAGTATTGCATTGTTCCAGTGTGTAAATCAACGTCTATTAAAACTCCACACAAAATTTTTGTTACTTTACCTGGTGGAGCAAGCAAAAATACACTCAAGAGAAGGGTATTACTTTTGTTTGTGAAGACCATTTTAATGTAAGTACCTACTTCTATGCTGGTAATTTTTATTCTTAAATAGTTTGAGGTTATGTACCTATATGTCTAGGAATCAACCATAAAAACATCATTTTCTCACGATCACACATCGAAATATGGTTGGTATATATTATATAAATAAAACATAGTTTAAATCGTTCTTACGATAATGCTTTAACTCCTCTTATTTCATCTGCATTAAGGCAGCTGTTTGACTTCATAAATTCAAGCAGCATAAATGAGTATACTTTGGGCAAGTTATCAGTTTGTGCTTTTACAAAACCTTCGCTAGCCATATCTTTACTCACAAAATATGAAAGAATCGTCACTGAACACTGAACTAGTAAATAAAATATATTCTTCCAAAAGTTTTAAAATATCCTCGGAAATATTGGATATTTATGTCCACTTTACGTTGACTTTTATAAATAAAAAAAGCACACACAAACACGTAACGGTCTCAAACAAACATATAAATGATATTTTTACGTCGATGAAGCAATTAATAGTTGATTAAAATACAATATATAGTTGATTAAAATACAATATAAACACACAACTACATATAACCTAATGCAATACCGGCCATATTGACATAAGTAAACACAAGAGATATGACATCACACGTATCATCGGTAGCGTTCGGAAATCCTTGGTTTGTGGTCGGAAAGTGCATTGAAATTTGAATTTAATTTTAAAATTTGGGAGTAATTTCCAATGGAAACTGGTTTATTTCCTATTGTTAGTAATTTTTGATATCATATTTACTATTATAAATTAATATCCAAGCAAAATATGAAATATGCGTGTACTCTATTGAGTAGATGAATTTTCCAAAAATTCATTGCTTAATGTATCACTTTTCAGGTGACAACACATTCAAGATCCCTTTTGAGTACATTGATCCATGGACTGACTGATAATGTACAACTGCTAGTGGACGTCGATGCAGTGTCCATTTTGAACACATGTATTTTCAAGAGGATATCCAAAGTTTTGTCATCGGGACTTTGAGCGGATGTCCACTGGACGTCCATAGAAAAAAATGGACATCAATAGTATCACTTTGTGCTATTTGGGATAAAGTTGACAATCGACTTCATATTATAGTAAATTATTCGTTAGTCTGTATAATTAGACCGTTACAATATGACATCTCAGATAATTAATAAATATAGGTACGCTACCACCTGTTTCAGTATTTTAAATAAGTTAATAAAATAATTTTACGATCCACCAGACCAAATCAGCGCGGAACTGAATTTATATATTAATATGCCTCCATAAACTTCCATAATACCTCTCTTATGTTTTACTTTGCTTTCTCGCTCATTAAGTATTCATTTTCTGATACTTTGAGGCGACGTTGACAAAAACTGTAGCGGTTTCTAAACTCTGTTTTTCTCAATATAGATCATAAACAAAATTTGACATCAGAATTCCACTCATAACCTTTGAAGGGAGCATGAAAATTGCGTTTTATTAAAATTTTTTCATGAAAAATGCCTTGAGACAAATTGCTAGCAATATATTGATGGTTTTACATACTTCAATATTGCAATATTGCGATTGTAGTGCTACCAGCGGCACTTGTTGAATGTAGGTAGGTACGAGGTGAAACTAGGAAATCAGGAAATATAATTAGTGTACAGAACTCAGTGTTGTAATTTTGCAGCTCTGTGTCATTTAATTTTCCAATGACACGTCAGTCATTTTGTGAATATAATTAAAATAATATAATTATTTTCTTTTTTCTGCGAGCGTAGAAAAAGTATAGTAAGCACCAAGTGTCAAATACATCTTTAGTCGCTCGTTCCAGAAAACTCGTTACTAAAGAAACGTTTTTGACACTTTGCAACACTTAATATACTATTATTTTTTTGTTATTGTGCTAGTCTCAATTGAGACGCATCCACTCACTTGAAGTTCTACAAACAAGATTTCTTAAGATTATCTATTCAAAAAGACGAACTCACCCTTCAGATCTCCTCTATGAAGAATCAGGTGTTCTAGAAGTCAGCCAACTTTTTGCACAAAATATTATTTGTCATTAGGCAACTATGTAGTCCCGCTCATGACAAAAAAATTCGGACAAAAGTCTTATGAGCTCGTTGCCCCCGAAACTCTATAACGTTATACCCAACGAAGTGGAGGAGATTTTCAACATTCATGTCTTAAGAAAAATTGAAATGTTACGTCATCTCCAATCCGCGTAACTTTTTCAATAACCTTCTTGAAAATGAATAAATCCCCTTCCCCCCTCCCTTCCGTAAATACTTATATACTCAATCCTACATGTTCATTGTCCTGTCCATTCTTTTATCACAATTGTGTTACATTATGACAGTTGATCTTACTTGTAATCGAATTATTATTATTATATTATTGTATCTATTTTACTTTAAATGTCTTCTTTTTACTTGGAACAAGTGTTCAATCACTTAACAAGATTTTTTTATTCGCATGGCAATCTTAGTTTCTTATTGTATTGAATTGTATTGCATTGCATTATTGTATTATTGAAAATGTGAATAAACTACTACTACTTATATTTGTCCATAATAGAAGTACAGTTGGCAGAAGCAAACGTGAGCCCTGGTGGGCGTGTTCATGTCGCTGTAGTTGTATTTTTGTAGTAACAATTCGATATTTTGAATCGATAACCAAATATCGATACCATAAATGTCAACTGTTAAGAGATATGTAAACAGAGCCAAACTTGCAAAAAATGTAACTCTAAATATTAATAAAAAAATTTATATTGGACCAAAACTAAAACTACCGATTGCCCTAAATGTCTATATTTTCAAATTACATAACTGTATTAATGTCATGAAAAATAAGGGTCAAGTTTCTATGGAAAGCAACAAAATATGAACTGGTTATAGTCCAGTGTTGCCGATGCAAAAATGAAAATTACCCGAACTTACTATTCAAATTATCAGAATTTGTTAAAATTACCAAAAGGACACATTGGTTATCTGAATGAAATTTTCGACCCCATTCAATATGGGAAATCCCCAAAAACAATAGCCATTTTATATATCCCTTCTACAAAATATTCGAAAAACTATTGGAAATTGTCTAAAAATCGGATAATCATCCTCGCATTGACAACACTGATACAGAATGAATAGAATGATGTATGTTGATGAAATCACTCGGTCATATTATTTCGATTATATTTAACAATTACCTACTAATGGACAATCGTTAACATTGGCTCTTGATTGGCTGCTTGCGATGACCTTATTTTAGTTCGCATATTTTCCGGAGCTCATGTTTGGTTCTGACAACTGTATGGCAAATAATAAATGGATCATTGTTCCCAACTTAAAAAAAGTACACAACTTTTTCACTTTTATGAATATCACAAATATATTTTCACAATTTTCCACAGGAACTTAGCTTATAATTGAAACATGGCAACATTGACATTATTAAATGAGTGAAATGTAGATGCCTTTACAGTAATTACTGTTTTTGGTTATCTACTTTTCTACCTCATTCCTTTCGCAACGTGCTGCAAGATCGCACCACAATCGATCCAGCAGTATGGAAGTTCTTAAGACCATCAATTGGGACTTGACGCAAATATGAAAATAGTATATTAATATTCAACAACCATATGCCGTCATTATATAGCGAGTGACACCTTAGTTAATAATATTATATTTGATAATATTTAGATTTGACGTATTCTTCTTCAAGAATAATGACGTACATTATTCACCAGTAAATAACAGGAGTGGATAATAAGAGTAGATAATTAAGAGGTTACATGACACAGATAAATAAGACTATATTGAAGGTTATTTATATTTAAATATCACAATAAAAGATTACCATTACAATAATGATAAAAGGATCAAATGTCAAGAAATATTAGTCACGAGCATTAAGTTGTTGATTTTGTCGTTAAAAGTGATCGGATTAAATTCTGATTTCCTATCTTTAGACGTTGAGAAGTTACAAAAGCTGTTGTAGCAAATTTGCGAAAGCAAGAATCCAAAAGTGGTGCGGAGTGAAGAGGATAAATACGGAAGGAACAAGTAGTTTAGTTTTTATTTATTATTAAAAAATGTTCAATAAATATTCTAAATTCATTTTGAAATAATTTGATATTGATCCCAATCCTCAAATAGGAATTTTTTTAAATAAATTGATAATTAGAGTTGAAACTTATGAAAAAATTAAATATAATTACAGAAAATCAATGAAATAATTTTAAATATTCAACATCAATAAGAGCAGTTGTGAAAAATCAATATAATCAATATACTATTAGTCAGATAATACTTGAAGAAATTATAGTTAGTAGAGGGTTTAACTAGATTTTGAACATGCCAATTATAAGCAGGAGGATTATAAGTAAAGGGATAAAGTTTTGATAATCATATATAATTTAATAGATGCCTTGAAGCAAGAAGTAGTTAAATTGGAAGTAGGTGAGTGGAATTTGATCAACATCATCAAATCCCGGATTAGAGCAGCTACTGTAACTCTCAGAAAACTTCCATATCTCAGTAAAGAGATGAAACACATTATATTACAGATAACTTTCTTCACTTCCGTCACTAAAACCGCATCTAAAACACGGGTTTGACATTCGCAAACCGTTACTTTAAACACATTTGTTTAAAGTGAGAAAAGTCACATCTCGTCTATCTTTTGTTTCTCAAACGTCACGTCAAGTGCGTTTTCTGTAATCTATATTTAATAACCCGTGATAATTTTGTAGTTTTGTGTCATATTACACACCTTTACTTCCCGCCCTCACTACCCGCCCTCTAAAATAATTTGATCGGTACCTAATATTATCTATTTTGGATGAATATTTTTCACATTTCGTGGCGACAAAAAACTGGACTTTAAGCTCCGCGAGATTAAACGCGACGTGAAACCGTGGCGACAAAAAACTGGACTCAGGGAGGACCAGGTGAAAATCAATCGACTCCGATTAGGGCACACCAATTTAACCCATAAGTTTTTGATAGCAAAGGAAGACCTGCAATATATGTAACAAAGATTTGACAGTGGAGCATATAATAGGTGATTGCTCCAAATACCTGGTAACAAGAAAACAAATCAAATTACCAGGCAATTTGAAAACTGTTTTGGGCGAGCAAATGGACGCAGAACTAATAGTTAAATTTCTTAAAGAAACCAGACTGTACCACCTGATATAATTATTTGTACATGTACCTATTTTCGTCGCTAATAACCTCATTGGTTGGAGCGACGTTAAAGAACTGGAATAAAAAAATAAATAAAAAATATAAACTTTACATTTAAAATACACATAGATTCAAAAGTTTTGCATCACCTTCTTCGGATGCGAAGGAATTTTTTTGCGCTAACAATTTTTTGTTGGCTTGTTTATCAATGTTTACCATTTCAATATGTTCCATATTTTTTGCAATGTACAGATGTTTAGTTTTTTTTTGTAAGATAACATTTTTAGTGCGATCATTTTAACATTCAAGGCATTTGATTTTTACGATTTTAAGTGCAAACATGAAGCGTCAAGTCATAAGTGAGATTGACCGTGCAAGAATAGTGGCTTTAGTTGAAGAAGGTCATTCTCAAAGGTTCGTGGCAAACAGAGTTGGCGTTTGGCAAAGTGATGTGTCTCGTGTATGGAACCGGTATCTCCAGACCAATTCTCTTCGTGATAGACCTAGAAGCGGTAGAAGGCGTGTTACTAATCAGCGGCAGAACCGCTATATCCACTTAACTATCCGAAGAAAGAGATATGAGACATGCGTTGGGAGTTCAAGTATCGATCTCGACATTACGAGGACGAATACTTGTGACAGGTTTGAGGTGTCGCCGACCAATAAGAGGGCCCAGACTACAACCTGAGCACAGAGTTCGCCGACTACAGTGGGCTCAAGGACACGCCGCCTTGCCTGAAGAATTTTGGAATTCGGTGTTTTTTTCCGACGAGACAAGGATTTGTTTGGTACAAGATAGCCATCGAATACGTGTGTGGCGGGATCCAACGAGAGTTGCTCAGCTTGCCCATGCTCGCCCCGTGCCGCCCTTCAGAGGAGGAAGTGCTATGCTTTGGGCTGGTATCATGTTAAATGATCGCACAGAATTAATTCATGTGGAGGGAACGATGACTGGTGATAGGTATCTCAGAGAGATTCTACATCCTCACGTGAGACTATGGCGCGCAGCTGTTGGCAATTCTTTCGTTTTTATGGACGATAATGCCCGACCTCATCGGACCAGAGCTGTAAATGAGTATCTTGAAACTGAAGGGATCAATCGTTTGAACTGGCCTGCCCTATCTTCTGACATGAATCCCATAGAACATGCTTGGGACATGCTGCCAGGGCAGTGGCAGCACGCATAAATCCACCCAAGAGTGTACAAGAGCTTGTTCATGCGGCCCAAGAAGAATGGCGAAATAATCCTCAACAGAATATAAATAATTTGGTAAACAGCATGGGCAGGGGACTTCAAGCTTGCATAAATTCTAGAGGTGGAAATACTCTTCATTAAAAGTTCTCATGCAGGTTCTCACTTAACCTTTTCTTTAAAAAGAATCAATTTGTATTTAATTTATTTAATTTCTAAGAATACTTCTTATGTTTAAAGCAAGTTTATTATTGGATAATAAAATTTTTTGACAAATATACACGTTTTTTTTTATTGAAACTAATTATTTGATTAATCTCTGATCCATTTATAATGAACACATTTTTTTTTTCGCAGATTTAGGATGATGCAAAACTTTTGAATCTATGTGTATAACACATTGATAAATATTATAATATAATAATAATTTCTGGAGGGGTACAATCCATTAATTCTCCATCGGATGACATTTTTCTTAATTTATTATTCGCCAACTTAATATCCATCCAAATTTATCTGACATTTATTCATATTGGTGACAGTTGTCAAATGTGATATTTTAGGTGTGTTCAGAACTAAACAAAGATTTATTAATTTTGATCAGGATATGATGGTTGTAAGTAAAATAGTGTACAAACCTCGGTAGGCAGTTTCATTCCTGTCTCGAGATAATAGGTAGCTAATAACTAACTAATCTCTCGACAGTGATGAAACCCTTTCCACCTCGGTGTGTAATATACTATTTCCCACTACTAGCTGTAAGGCTGACAATTATTGCTTCTTCTAGCCAACTGAGTTGTCGAATTTCTCTATTAGTGGTTAATAATTTTCTATTAATAACCTAGGTCAATAATGGTCAAATTCAAATATTTTGAGAATTCAGGGATAGTAGTTCAACCAAAACTTGTGCAACATAATTCTGTATACCCAGGAGATTGTCCTTAACATATTTTCCGCTTGAAATTACCTATCAAGAAAAAATTATTTGAATAAAAATGCCATTACTTTAACATTCGCGCTCAACCAAAAATGACTGATGACATAACGAGTTCGTTCATAATAAATCGAAAACTGACAGTGCGTACTTGTCAGTCAGACGACAGGGTAAACGTTTCTCGTGGTGCGTTTGTGAATTATGTTTAATTTTTGTCTTAAATTTGACTAGTAGTGTAAAAAATTGTATATACACCATAGTGGTGAAGACATTTATAAACCTAGCACCTTATTCAGCTATGGGCAAAATAGCACGATCAATAATAATAGTCTTCACCACCTTGGTATATAATATACCATTTTCTACACCCACATGTATATTATTTGTCGTACATGCGACTTTTAAAGTATTTTCTGTACATTCCTTGTGATGTATTCGTCAATCTTTTTGTCGAATTTTTTTGGGGAATCAAACCACAATCTCTTTCATATCTTTAATTCAACGTTTCGGTAACGTCCCAGCTACCGTTATCAAAAATAATTGATTACATTCCAATGAGAGGTTAAATGGGAAATGGGAATAAGACCGCAAAAGACAGGCAGTATGGACACTCTAGGCCAATTACCAAAGACTAGGTACTGCAGGCAACTTCTACAGGGGACTCAAAAAAATTCTCATGAAGCTCAAACAAAAACTTTAAATTCAACACTTCTTCCATTAACAAATTTATTTTCTCTCCAACAACTACCGACATATATTAGGATGCACGAAAGTAAAAGTTTTTCAAAAATTAGTGGAAATTCATTAGAAAGTTGACATAAAAAGGTTGCGTGAGTAGAATAAAACGCAGGAAAAGAAATGTAAGTCATTTGTGAAAGCCTGAAGGGCCTTGATCCAAATTAGTTGTCGCTAAAACATCTGTTGCTTATTGAATTCGCCCGGAAAGGCAAATTGTATTAAAAATAATTAGGTACATTATTTATTGGTGAACTTATTTTAACAATAAAAGAAATAGTAGGGATGTGTTGAAAAGTAAATAAACAGAAAAAGCCCTCAAGAACCTTAGGTTGTGCATAGACAATAATTGTTCATTTCAAGTGTCATAGGAACGATTGATTTCATATTTTCAAATACAAATAATTAAGGAGTAACATACATGTAGTAATACTTCGTAGCACGACACAGGCAAATTTTTAAAGATAGAAGACGAACTACCCCGCCAGTATACTTCTAAAGCATTATCCACATCGCACTGAGCGGGGTAACAGGATCTGTTGTAATAATTTCCAAATTCAAGCTTAGAGCAAAGGGACTCCATTCTGAAGTAAACTGACCTTGACAAGATAAATACTTTTTTCTTCTTCCTCCACTATAACCGCATCTAAAACACGGATTTGGCATACGCAACACGTCACTTTAAACACTAGTGTTAGAAGTGCCAAAAGTCACATCTCGGTTATCTTTTGTTTCTTAAACGTCTCATCAAGTGTATTTTATGTAATTTATATCCAATATTCTGTGATAATTTTCCACTTCTGTGTTATTTGATTTTTCAATGACACTTCAATTATTGAACTTGAACTTTATTTTTCTTTCCGAATGAAATTTATCACTCAGCCGTGATGTTTATTCATTTTATAAGAATAATAGTCTATACCACTATATTTTTGTAGTTAATATTGCCACAACGCACAATCGATTAGTCAAATAACACAATTGATATCGCCGATTGAACACCTTCAAACAATGAAGCAGACAAAAATGGCGTTATGAATTTTGAGCATGTTTTGACGTTTTGATTATGTTAGGTTAGGTTAGCCGTCACCGTTATTGTGCATGGTTGCCAAGGATGTGGTATGTGGAAAAAGTATATATTTATGGTATAATTTTTATACTTTATAATCTTTTTAATTGTATAAATCTTTTAATGTTAAAAAAATTGATTTATAACAAGTAACTATGGAATATTTGTATCTGTATAACTATCACACTTAAAAAAAATGCTTATAAAATATTTGACCTATGATCGTAAATTGAAGGAAATATGCAAATTGACAACCCTGTTGACAAATTTCGCGAAGCAGCCCGAACGGAGTCGACATAAGACGATGGGCATTTAAATGGGCATCTCTCTCTCTTTTACTGTTCTCTGTCAAGCTTTCTGTTCTCTTTATAATCTGTGATATAATTATGTTTTTTTCCCTGTGATCGTAGAAAAAGCATCTTTAGTCACTCGTTTCATAGAAAACCCGTAACATTTTTGACACTTCGAACTTAATATATTATTATAATTGATTTCTAGTATCAAATAAATTAATAAATCCAATCCATCCTTCTCACTTCATTCCGTTTTATTTTCAGTAGTAATAACCCAAGGACATTGATAATTGTTCGAAAAAATTTTATGACAGATTTCGAAAGCTTGTTGCTTGGAAACCTGTTGCCTATACAAGCAACAAGCTTGAGAAAGTTGTCATAACATTTTTGAGCATTTATCAATGTCCGAGGGTTATTCGAATTGAAAATTTTTTAACAATTATAAAATTACAACCAAATCGTGACATTTCCAATATTAAGGTTATTACTACTGATAATAGTTACATACGCAATGCTTTCACTAACTAAGGTAATTGAATGATTTGAATGTACTTCATTTACATAGTAAAACGGCGACAAGTCAAGTGTTCCTATTTGATTTTTGTTTCAGAATATCATAATTTATGTATTCAATAAAATTTTTACGATTTTGTCTCAAAATAGAAGACTCATCCAATTTTAATCTAACTATTGTGGCTTTGTGATCGGTAATCCTGAAATCAGACATCAAGGTTTTTTGTTTTAAATATATGGGTTACTATTTTCATCAATTTTTTCATTTTAAAATTTCATTTCTTCATGCACATTACTTTATTGTTAAAACGGAGGTCTAAAAGGATTTTGATGAACTTTAAAGCATCAAGAATGAGAATAAAATTCCGTTCCGTTCCACGGTACTGACTAATTTGGTGGACATTCTTTGGGAAAATCGTTCAATAAACTGTTTTTCGTGCAATTGCACGCGAAGCCGTTACTCATAACAACGGCTGCGAAACCAAATATGACATTCCTAAGATACTACAAAGGCAAGGATTATTTTTTTATTGAATACCAATAAGTACATAAACAACGTTCAGGAGGAGTGATTGGAATATCGCTATCAGTATCAGACATTTTGCGTTTTGTCAAGAACTGTCATTGCGTGCGATGCCAATTCACACATTCTAGGGGAAGCATCAACACCAACGAAAGAGGTGAGTCATTACTAGAATTTATTGCGGCTAATAATCTGAACGTATCTACTAAATCCGGCCATCCACCTCAAAGACATAAGTGTGTATACTTGACAAATAAAAAACTTTTCTATTAT
>CAJUYG010005043.1:0-14901 GCA_910591675.1 Galerucella calmariensis | reverse complement strand
TGACGGTTGACGAACTCCTGTGTGGTTTGACGGATCTCGGTATATCCTGCCAAGGATATGCCGACGATATTGTCATAACAGCCAGGGGAAAATTCGAAAACACCCTTTGCGATATTGTACAAAAGGGTCTGAACTATACAAATAGCTGGTGTAGGCAAGTGGGACTTAGCATCAACCCTACTAAAACCATCCTGATAGCCTTCACTAAGAAAAGAAAACTCAACCTCAAAACCATAAAACTTGATGGGAACGAGATTGAATGGAGACAAGAAGTCAAGTATCTAGGTTTAACTTTAGACAGTAAATTCCTGTAGAACAAACACGAAAAGGAGATTACATACAAGGCAAAAATGGCTATAATGGTGTGCAGAAATCTGGCAGGAGCAAACTGGGGCTGTAACCCAAAAATCCTAAGCTAGATGTACACTGCCATAGTGAGACCAATCATCACTTATGGAGCCATTGCCTGGTGTAGTAGAACTAGCCTATTGACGACGAGAGAAAACCTCTCCAAAATTCAAAGACTATCCTGTATATGCATTACAGGAGCAATGAGAACATGCCCAACGGCAGCCATGGAAGTGATTCTCAACCTCACCCCTTTACATATGGTGGTGGAAAGTGTTGCAGAAAGAACAAGATACAGACTAAGTAGAGAGGGAATCATTAAAAAAAACACCTCCTCACTTCTTAGAAATCAGACAACCTGGGACATGCCACAAGACGGTATGATGAAAAAATATAACTTTTCAAAGAAATTCGTTACGGAAATGAGCAACAAGAAGGAATGGGATCCAAATATCATCACCAGACTTGGAAAGAATGCCATTCAATGGTACACAGACTAAACAAAAGCAATAGAAGGAACTGGGATAGGAGTGTTCGGGCCAGGAACCAAATACTCTGAAAGCTTGGGAAAACCCCAAGTATCTTTCAAGCGGAAATCCACGCCATAAGAAAGTGCGCCCAGTTCAATATTGATAAAGGATACAGAAAACAAAGGATTATCATAATGTCGGATAGTCAAGCAGCCATTAAGGCACTGAGCTCTTGTGTAATCAGTTCCAAAATGGTGTGGGAATGCCTAGACAAACTCAATGAACTAGGCGAGAACAACATAGTCACCTTACTATGGATTCCAGGACATACTGGAATAGAAGGAAATGAAATAGCAGATGAACTAGCAAAGAGGGGGACTGAAATACCTTTCTGGGGGCCCGAACCCTTTTGCGGAATCAGCCCCAATGTAATATTGGAAGAAATAAGTAAAGCCGAGAAAAAGAGAAGATTTGACCATTGGAAAGATCTAGTAGGGCTTATACAATCAAAGACTCTTCTGGGTGACTACAACCTGTTGAGATCAAAAGAATGCATAAGTCAAAGTAAAACTGCGCTAAGAGTTTTGACAGGGATCCTAACGGGACATTGTCGCCTGAATGGGCAAATGAAAAAGCTCAAAATAGTGGAGGAAGAAGAATGCAGATATTGTGGAATGGAAGAAGAAGCCTCCATCCACATACTTTCCAACTGCACAGCACTCCAGAATCCTAGAGCACAGCACCTGGGAGATTACTGGATAGAAGAGGAACATTTGCCTAAGTTGAAGCCTGCAGACATCCCAAAATTCCTCCGGGAAATAGGACTAAAGGAACTACTAGTTTCTGAGACTCTCCTCAGAAACTGAGTAGAAGTAAGGGGGCACAATAGATCTTTCAGGTCTCAGTGAATGTCTCCCCAAAAATCACACATACATACATACAAATGTTCATCGTCTATCCAGTAATCTCCCAGGTGCTGTGCTCTAGAAATTCTGAAGTGCTGTGCAGTTGGAAAGTATGTGGATGGAGGTTTCTTTTTCCTTGCCACAAAATCTACATACTTCTTCCTCCACTATTTTGAGCTTTTTCAGGTGCCCATTCAGGCGACAATGTCCCGTTAGGATATCTGTTAAAACTCTTAGCGCAGGTTTACTTTGACATGCAATCCTTTGATCTCAACAGGTTGTAGTCACCCAGAAGAGTCTTTGATTATATAAGCCCTACTAGATCTTTCAAATGGTCAGATATTCTCTTTTTCTGGGCTTTACCTATTTCTCCCAATATTACGTAGGGGCTGATTCCGCAAAAGGTTTCAGGCCCCCAGAAAGGTATTTCAATCTCCCTCTTTGCTAGTTCATCTGCTATTTCATTTCCTTTTATTCCAGAATGTCTCCTTGAATCCATAGTAAATCCATGTTAATGATACCAACTGGTTTATATGAATTTTAAGTAAAATTAAAATTCCACTTTTCTCAATGTATAAAATACGAAATTGTGCTCGAAACTTTGATACATTTACATTTTAGAGTGTCGTCAAATGAAAGATGGAGTAGTCCGAGGGTGGTTTTAGTAAAATTAACTCATTTTACCCCGTCAAAATGACCACAATCAACTTATAAGCTCACTGACCCTAATAAGTAACCATCATGATAAAAGTTAATTTCCGCTTTATCCTTTCTGTCACTTATAATGTCACTGTTAAAATAGCGTTTTTCAAATCATACGCTCAATTTTATAATAGTGGTCCTTCGAGCCGAATAATACAACTTGACATAATATATAACTTGTTTTTAAACTAGGAGGAGCATTTTAAGAAGTCTCACATACACCACTAAAAGTTACTAGATTAAGAGGTGTTCCGAAAGGGTCCTGTTCAGAATTTTCGAACTATTGACAATTATGTGACATATATATTATATTGCTTGCAGGTGTCGTGTCAAATGAGGGATCAATGCAAGTCTAGAACTTGAATCATCATCGACCACAGGCCATAGCGAAAGTTCTCACCAAATGTCACATTATTGTGAACAAAATGTAAGGTTATCATAAGTAATTCATGTCAAATTGGATGATATAAATATGTACCGGATGGCCGTCGGCCATATCTCAGGGGTGGATTATAGCACAGGTTCGGGAAAATGAATTTTATAACAACAGTGGCCTCAAGAAACGCCTGGAAATTATTTCCAGAATTGTAGGTCCCCCGTTAGAGGGCGTATTCGACAGTTAAAATTTCAAAATGCAAAATTTTTCAAAATTTGCTCAGATAACGAGCATATTAAATAGTATAATCAGTCGATAAATTCTGCATATTTTTAATAGGAAAAGTTTAAGTCTTTTTCTTTAAATAAGGGGTGGGGGAGAGTGGGAACCTTGTAACGAAAAAACGCCTGTAGGTAATTCGGGTTCTGCTTGATCGATTTTAATAAACTTGATGTTGTTCGGAATCAAAAATTTGTAAACAGGAAGCAATCAGATCAATAACATAAATGCTAGAGAGCGCTGTTTTACTTTTTTTTGATATTGTGTTTTCTCGTAACAATTTCAAATGGAAGCATACAAATTGGAGTAGAAAGAGATATCGCCTTGCGGTTTGCATTGTTTTATTACTAATATAGTCTAATTTTTAAAGATCTACTTTAATTTGTATGCTTCCATTTAAAATTGTTACGAAAAAACACAATATTAAAAAAATAATAAAACAGCGCCCTCTAGCATTTATGTTATCAATCGGATTGCTCCATATTCACAAATTTTCAATTAATTAACAAAAGCTCTTTCAAACAACATCAAGTTTATCGAAATCGGTCAAGCAGAACCCGAATAACAGGCGTTTTTTCGTAACAAGGTTCTCACTCTCCCCCACCCCTCATTTGAAGAAATAGACTTAAATTAGTTCCATTGAAAATATGCAGAATTTGTCGAGGAATCTGATTTTAATATTTGATATGCTCGTTGATAGAGTAAAATTTGAAGAAATTTGCATTTTAATATTTCAACTGTCAAACACGCCCTCTAGCGGTGGACCCACAATTCTGGAAATAATTTCCAGGCGTTTTTCGAGGCCGCTTTTGTTATAAAAATTTTTTCCCGAACCTGTGCTTTAATCCACTCCTGAGATATGGCCGATGGCCGTTCTTAGTTGACCTCCCGGTACAAAAAAGCTACTGTATGTTTAAATTATTCTTTATACACATTTGATCTCGAACTAGAAGTAAACCATAATAATGTACTGTAATGTAAGTAAAACTTGATGTAGAAATATTTAGAATAATTAGATTTTACTTGGAAATTTATATTATTAGCAAGAAAAAACAAGCATAGATTTTGTTTATTGAACTGAATAAATAATAAAAATAGCACTCAACTTGTTTGGAATATAATACTTGGTTAAAAATAAAACAACAAACGTGCAAAAGATGCATCTAATAAAGATTGAAGTTATAATATTTTCATATAAACAAAAAACTGACATATATCTTTGTCAGTTGTATCAAAAAAGGTGTGTGAAACGGGCGGCAATTTAACCAATCACAGAAATGCCAACTTAAATTCAAATCACTACTCTTAGTTTAAAAACAAGGTATCTACAATATCTACATATAAATGTAGTAGATATATATATATTATAATAAAAGAAAACAAAGTCATCCACAAGATATTTTTAAAATCAACATTATTTACAAGAAAAATAATTCGAAAATAAAATGTCATTAAATGTAAAATTGTGCAATCTCTTGATTTAGATTTTATTTTCAAAATGTAACTTTTAACTACCACGTTTAGTGGAAGATGTATTCGTGTTTTATATAATGATGTTTTACTTAATTTATACAAACTCACTTTGCACGTAAGTTTAAATTAATTATAATTTTTACCACTTGATATTTGAACTGTTCATATTTTAGCCTTGATAAAGGATTCAAATAAATCCGAAAGCTTGGAAGTAGTAAAAAAGAGTTTAATTTCTTAACCAGCCCAGATTGTGACGGAATCCCCAATAATTTAGTAGAATATATATATATATATATATATACTTTATATTGAATATATTCCGCAACCTTATCAAAATCTACCCTTGAATTGATAAAAGATGCTACGAAAATGACGAATGAATGTTAATTATGTCTAGATTGCATCTATCAACAGAAAAAATTAAATTTTTCAAGCGAATTTTTATTTAAATGACTGTCATTTATCATAATATTCCGTCTACTGTTGGTGTTGGAAGTTTCCATCGGCTTTTCATCTGCATGTTTGCTAAGGTAACATACGAGAAACGACGCCAACTTGATTGGTGATGTTTTATGCATGTGAGGATATCCACCTCGCCTGACGTGCAAACAAGCAAATGTGGAAGTGAAGCGGATGGGTGCCAACTGGATCGGACATAGCCATCGCGCGTTATTCGACAACGGAATTCGAATTGGCCTCGTTGTCAAATGGGAAAAATCTGAATTTATGTTGATTTTGATGGGATTGAGAAGATTTGGGATTATTTCCATGAATTAGAGAAACATTGAGGTATCCTTGAAAGGATATCGCTCGTACCAAAACTTTGAATCTATTAAAACATGCGATTTTTCTTCAAAATACGGCGAGCGCGCAGGGTCAACATTTTTAAAATTTTAAATATTATTTTAAAATGTGGCGAGCACGCTGGGATTTTCAGCTCGCCATACAACATAATTTGCTTTTCTTTAGTCCAATCGGGTTAGCCCAAAAACTATCAAAACATGGATGTGAAAGCAGTAGGCGAGATTTTTTATGGAATCCCTTAGAAATATCATGGTTAATAATAATCCGTTGCCTCCACCGGTTTTTAGGCTGTTCTAATTGCACAATAACAGTTTATAGCCAAAACAACCAAAAATGGGCCTGTTTTCGAATTTTACTCGAAAAGTATTGAGTTTATCGTGCATATGTATGGAAACAAAGTTATGAAGCGTGAAATTTGCTATAAAATTGCGTAATTCAAAATGTTCAAAATGTCAAAATTCCCATCCCTGCAGCCACAGCGAAGGAATAAGTAAAAAAAAGGAAAAAACAGCTGTTTTTCAGATGCAAAATACTAATGCAATGTAAATCATCATTTGTCTCATAATACGTTATTTTTTTACGAACTGAATGCAATAAACGCGATTTCGATATCTCATTTAGTTGCTGAGTAATCTAATTGTCAATAAACATTAAGTAAAAGAAATAGACATTGTTAGGATAAAGACATATGCCACAAAAAATTGTTTAAACTTACAATAATGCTTTTACACATACTAGAAGGTCACAGCTATCATATGCAATAATTTAATCAACAATTTTTTTGGTTTAACTGGCTTAGACGTTAGTTTTGAAAATTGGTTAAAATTTCACCTTAGTAAGAATTAAGATGCGGTTTCTCATTTCAATTGAAATTTGAAAATACCCACTTAGAGGACTTGAAAAAACACAACTTTTGGCGTTTTGAACATTCAATTCGGACCATTTAATCCCGAGTTATTGAATCCCAAGCTTGATCAACGATTTTGGGCAAACGAACAACAATATAACGAAAAAAAAATAGTATATTAAAGTATAAGTGGATATTAAGGTCTCTAAAACACGCGCGATTTTTCGAAGCCGGAGTGCTCGAAATAGAGCAAGAGTTTTAAAGACCAGTTATCCACGAATACTTTACGCTATTTTTTTTATTGGTGCACTTTGAAATTATAAATACTGGTCCATAACTACTACAACAACAAGAAATGGAAATAAGAACTAAATGTCAAATGGTTAAATTCGTGATGTATATGATGTATACCTTACGTTGTCATGGAAATGAGAAAAACATAAACTAATTTGTAAGTTCAACCTTATTGAGTTCTGTGAATGTCAATAGTATTAATTAAAATACCATTTCCTAAGATTTGATTAATCGAAGTATTAATATTTCAAACAATACCAACGGCACTTTTCATTTTAATTTATAAATTTGACATTGTTAAATATTGTTCGAATAAAAGTTTTGACGTTACAAACTACTCCTGTCAGATCAATAATAAAAAAATTGTCAATTAGACATGATTTAGACTTCGTTTCTCGAGTTGTTGATGTTGCCACAGTAACTTTAAAACACGCGCGTTTTTTAAAGTTCGCTGAGGCGTGCTTTAAATAGGTAAAATGGTTCACCAATAAAAAAAAAAAAAACGTCACAGGTCCTACTGCATACTTCACAGATATTTTTCAACACACCTACCTTTCATAACTTATCAACAATTAAATCAAATAGAAGAGAGAATGTACGCGGAAAATGCTCTCAGCGTTGTGATTCCGAGGGGAGGGCATTGCTGAGTATAGCGGAGTATAGCAAATTATAATATGCGGCTAGAGGTTGAATCGTACCTGCATGTCGGTATTTTCTTTTTCGTTAGCTTGTTGATTGTTTGCCGAGAACCGTTGATCAAGTTTGGGATTCAATAATTCGGGATTAAATGTTCCGAATTGAACATTCAAAACCTAAAAAGTTGTTTTCAAAACCTTTAAGTGGGTTTTTTCAGATTTAAATTAAAATAAAAAACCGCACAGATATCTTAATTGTTACTAAGGTAAAATTTTAACCAATTTTTTAAACTAACGTCAGTTAAACCGGAAAAATTGTTGATTAAATCATTGCATATGATAGCTGTAACCTTGTAGTATGTGTAAAATAGTATATTACGTAACGTGTGTGGTAATAAGCATTTTACTCACGAATGGAAAAGTAATTCCGTGAGTGCGTAAAATTCTCTTCAACACGAGTTACGTACTATACTTTACCTACGACCTACTTGTACTTGTATTTTTTATAAGAAGCATAAGAAATAACAGTTACATAATTAGAGGTGCTTGGTAAACTCCATCTCTATTACTCTATTACTCTATTACCAATGAAAGAAGCACATTAAAGAACTAACGTTTAATCATTATTAATATATTGTTGATATTCGAAAGTCCATTCTTCAATTATAATCAATACATATACTTAGAGTTTTGGCTTTTCATAGTTAAACATGGCCGTATTGAATGTTTTCAAATTGTAAATTTTTAATAAAATGGTGACGTCTATTGACAGTTGCTAAGATGTTGCTAGGGAAGCCGTGCGATTTACTTTACAGCTGTGCGTTTTTTTTACAGTGTGTAATAGACGTCATTACATTGATACCGACTGTGTGTTATTGACTGATTACAGGGGTCGTAGGTAAACATTATTATAAGTTCAAACAATTTTTTGTGGCATATATCTTCATTCTAACAATGTCTATTTCTTTTATTTGATGTTGTTCAACAATTAGATTATTCAGCAACTAAATAAGATATCGAAACCGCGTTTATTGCATTCAGTCCGTGAATAAATAACGTATTATGAGACAAACAATGATTTACATTGCTTCATAAACTGCATTAGTATTTTGCTTCTGAAAAACAGCCGTTCTTTAAATTTTTTGGAACTTTATTGGAACTTAAGTTCTTTATGCCAGGTTATGTTTGAGCGACCGGGGGTCGCGACGCGAAAGATCTGACCGTTACGCGTTACGTTACGAAACGTTATGTTACATTTTTTCGTTATGTGCCTTGCGTGCTTGTGCCTCCTTAGTCTCTCTCTCTCGTTTACGAAGCAGCGATTCATAATAATAAAATGTTCCCAGCCGGATTTGAACCCGGGCCGCCCGCGTACAATGCAAGCATCCTAACCACTGAACCACCGATGCTATATTGAAATTCTATGCAAAGCTGGTATTCGCAGTGCTAGTGATTGTTCGGATAAATTTTTACTATTATTTCCATAATTTGTTTTGCGCGATTAAGGGGTCTAGCACATTTACTTTTCGAAATACAGGGTGTTGAAATTTTGAAAGCTTGAATGTTTTAATTCGATAACTTTAAAATGGATGGATAAATTAATTTGTCATTTGGCAGATTGTTTTTAAATGTAAAAGGGCATATTTTGAAAGAAATTGTAGTTTGGGCAGGTTGTTTTTAAATGTAAAAGGGCATATTTTGAAAGAAATTGTAGTTTGTGCAACTAGTGTGGATATGATGGCCATGTCGCACGAGGACGAAGTTTGAGCACGACGCCGTAGGCGGAGTGCTCAATCGTTCAAGTGCGATACAGACAATCCACACGAGTCGAGCAGCATATTTTTTCTACGATCCACTTAAGAAAAAATCTAGAAAATAAAAATTTCTATAAACTGTAATATACCTAACTTCAAATTAAAAATTTTACAATTCAATTTTATGTTTCCACTAATTTTGTGGTAAACGTACAGTTCTTGAAATTTGTATAGGGCTACGGTTTCATTTTTTAAATATACGATGCTGTTCTAAGTAGATGTTGCCAGTCGGACTCCCTCATGAAAGGTTCCGTACCACTATCTATAATAATGAATATTCTGCTAAATATTTCAAACGTCTACCTGTTGTTGTTATTATTATCAAGCAGAATAATTATTTTTTGAAATAAAAGTAACAATTAAAAAAAAACTTTTTCACGGGAATCGAACCCGGGTCTACGGCGTGAGAGTCTGGATTGCTTACTACTCAACCACTGAGAGATATGAAAATTGTTTATCTATAACGTCAGATGTACCTATTACATAATTTTATAAAATCTGAGGTCTCCTCAAATACCCATTTTATTCTGTCTTAAGTATTATTTGTTGGTAATTTGTACGGATTATTTCTTTCAAGTTTATCTTTGTAAATGAATATTCTTGATCCAGTGCGCTTCTATGAGAAACTTTGACAAGTTATTTTGACGTTTCTTTTAAATTGAAAAAAGATGAATGACGGATACTCAACTCGAATGCTGATTGGTGGATTTCATATACGTTCTAGGATGTATATGAAATTATATCCGTTTAGTTAACTGATGGCCTACATTTCCATTTTGTAAACTGTGCAGAATAGTAGTTTGTGCAACTAGTGTGGATATGATGGCCATATCGCACGAGGACGAAGTTTGAGCACGACGCCGTAGGCAGAGTGCTCAATCGTTCAAGTGCGATATGGACAATCCACACGAGTCGAACAGCATATTTTTTCTACGACCCATTTAGGAAAAAATCTAGAAAATAAACAATTGAATAAACTGTAAAATAAATATAAGTAAGTTGAAATTAAAAATTTCCAACAATTTTATTCATAATCGTACCAATTCAATTTTATGTCTTCACTAATTTTTTGTTATAAGTAGATGTTGCCAGTCGGACTCCCGCACGAAGGGTACCGTACCTTTGTCTATAATATGAATATTCTGCTAAATATCTCAAGCGTCTACCTGTTGTCGTTATCAATATCAAGCAGAATTATTATTTAAAAATAAAATTAACAATTAAAAAAAAAAGTCTTCACGGGGAATCGATCCCGGGTGTGCCGCGCAAGAGTCTGGTATGTTCACCACTCAACCATTGGGGTTTGAACTAATTCAACGTCAGAAGTATTGAATAGTTTTGTAAGAGCTGATGTCCAACGATAGTCCCTTAAATACCCATTTTATTCTGTTTTTATTATTTGTTATTAATTTATACGGATTGTTTTATTCAAGTTTATTTTTGTAGATGAAAATGTTCAACAATTTTATTTATAATCGTACCAATTCAGTTTTATGTCTTCACTAATTTTTTTGTGATAAACGTACAGTTCTTAAATGTACAATTTGTACAATGTTACGGTTTCCCTTTTTAAATATGCGAAGCTGTTATAAGTAGATGTTGCCAGTCGGACTCCCGCACGAAGTGTAGGTATCGTACCTTTATCTACAATAAATAGGCAAAATACGAAATATTTCAAGCGTCTACCTGTTGTTGTTATCAATATCAAGCAGAATAATTATTTAAAAATAAAATCATTAATAAAAAAAAAGTTGTTTCATGGGGAATTGAACCTAGGTCTACCGCGTAAAAGTCTGGCATGTTTACCACTCAACCACCGAGATCTATTATAAGGACATGTCCATCGGTAGCTCCTCAATTACCCATTCTATTATATTTTTAGTATTTGTTATCAATTTATACGGACTATTTTATTTGTTCATTTTTGTAAATAAATATTCTTAATCCAGTGCTTCTGAGAGAGACTTTTTTGACAAGTTATTTTGACGTTTCTTTAAATTGAAAAAAAGATGAGTGACGAGTACTAAACGCGAATACTGATTGGTGGATTTCATATAAGTACATTCCAGGATGTAGGTATATGAAATCATAATATACGTTCGGTTAACCGATAAGGCCTACATTTCCATTCTTTAAACTGTGCAGGAAATGGATAATATACATATGGGTGTAGAAAAGATGGATAATATTTATGCGGGTGTAGAAAAAACATTTTTCAATTTTTGATCCAGTGGTGTACATTAGGGGTGGGCAAAATAATCGATCTATCGAAAAATAATCGATTAATCGGGTGATCAATTAATTTAATCGGGTGATTGATTAATCGATATATATTTTTTTTGGAACTTTAGTTCTTTACGCCAGGTTATGTTTGAGCGACCAGGGGTCGCGACGCAAAAGATCTGACCGTTACGCGTTACGTTACGCTACGTTATGTTACGTTGCTTCGTTATGTGCCTTGCTTGCGTGCTTGTGCCTCCTTAGTCTCTTTCTCGTTTACGAAGCAGCGATTCATAATAATAAATATGCTCCTACCGGGATTCGAACCGGGCCGCCCGCGTGCAATGCGAGCATTCTAACCACTGAACCACCGATGCTATATTGAAATTCTATGCAAAGCTGGTATTCGCAGTGCTGGTGATCTACTTGAATTTGTTCGGATAAATTTTTACTATTATTTCCATAATTTTTTTGCGCGATTAAGGGGTCTAGCTACTTTTCGAAATACAGGGTGTTGAAATTTTGAAAACTTGAATGTTTTAATTCGATAACTTTAAAATGGATGGATAAATTGATTTGACATTTGGCAGGTAGTTTTTAAATGTAAAAGGGCATATTTTGAAAGAAATTGTAGTTTGTGCAACTAGTGTGGATAAGATGGCCATAACAATTCAATCGTTCAAGTGCGATATGGACAATCCACACGAGTCGAGCAGCATATTTTTTCTACTACCCACTTAGGAAAAAATCTAGAAAATAAAAATTTTTATAAACTGTAATATAACTTCAAATGAAAAATTTAACAATTCAATTTTATGTTTCCACTAATTTTGTGGTAAACGTACAGTTCTTGAATGTCCAATTTGTATAATGCTACGGTTTCCTTTTTTAAATATAACTGGCCTGTTGGCTCTGCCAGTAACAAAAACTTGAGAAAAAAAAAGTAGAAGTTGCCAGTTGTACTCCCTCATGAAGGGTACCGTACCATTATCTATAATAATGAATATTCTGCTAAATATTTCAAACGTCTATCTGCTGTCGTTATTAATATCAAGCAGAATGATTATTTAAAAATAAAATTAACAATAAAAAAAATTCCTCGCCGGGAATCGAACCCGGGTCTAACGCGTGAGAGTCTGGTGTGCTTACTACTCAACCACCAAAGAATATGCAAATTGTTTATCTATAACGTCAGGTGTGTTACATAACTTTTGCGTAACAGGAACTAAAGTTCCTACCGTGTGTCCCGCGACACGTTCTACCTTTTTTCTACTTATTCTACTATTAAGATGGTTTTACGTCAATTCTCTTTTACATTATTATATAGTATTGATGTATTTACGGTTGGCCACATTGAAAACACCATACAAATCTATTATAACACGTATAAAATATAGCTGATATTAAGGTTATAATCGCCTGTGTTGATGTTTAATAAACAGTTCATTTTATGTCTGTTGCCTGGTGTCTCCAATTTAGAACATTGTCGGCTACTATCTCGTATAGGTAGTGGAGAATTTATTATGATACAACCTCACACTAACAGACAGTTACCAATAATGGAGATAATATCTAAACGTCTGTTCCTGACAGATGCTAGCGAATGCATTTGATTATTGGGAAGACATTTCCTTATCACTCTATACGGATACATCCTGTCAGGATAATGGAATTGCTCTCTATCATGTAGTGGAGGGTAAAAAGGGACAAACCACGGTAGGAAGTTCCTTAGTTTTATGTAATTGCTCAAAGCCGAAGTCGAACTTCCTGTCCCCTACCGGGGAATTTATCATTTTGGATTGGAATTTAAGGACCAGTTTCCTCCTTCACAACGTATGGTAGACGACGGTAACTTAATGAAAGTTAATTTGTCCTTTATAAATCAGGATAGAGGAAGCTATAAATTTTTTGTTTGTTAACATTTAACTGAGTTAGCTGTATAGGCCAGACGATAGGGGTAACAACTACAAGAAATGAGCAATACCTACGGTTGATTTTTTGGAACTTTAGTTCTTTACGCCAGGTTATGTTTGAGCGACGCAAAATATCTGACCGTTACGCGTTACGTTACGCTACGTTATGTTACGTTGCTTCGTTATGTGCCTTGCTTGCGTGCTTGTGCCTCCTTAGTCTATCTCTCGTTTACGAAGCAGCGATTCATAATAATATGCTCCTGCCGGGATTCGAACCCGGGCCGCCCGCGTGCAATGCGATCATTCTACCACTGAACCACCGATGCTATATTTAAATTCTATGCAAAGCTGGTATTCGCGGTGCCGGTGATCTACTTGAATTTGTTCGGATGAATTTCTACTATTATTTCCATAATTTTTTTGCGCGATTAAGGGGTCTAGCACATTTACTTTTCGAAATACAGGGTGTTGAAATTTTGAAAACTTGAATGTTTTAATTCCATAACTTTAAAATGGATGGATAAATTGATTTGACATTTGACAGGTTGTTTTTAAATGTAAAAGGGCATATTTTGAAAGAAATTGTAGTTTGTGAAACTAGTGTGGATATGATGGCCATATCGCACGAGGACGAAGTTTGAGCACGACGCCGTAGGCGGAGTGCTCAATCGTTCAAGTGCGATATGGACAATCCAAACGAGTCGAGCAGCATATTTTTTCTACGACCCACTTAAGAAAAAGTCTAGAAAATAATAATTTCTATAAACTGTAATACTTATAACTTCAAATTAAACATTTTACAATTCAATTTTATGTTTCCACTAATTTTGTGGTAAACGTACAGTTCTTGAATGTCCAATTTGTATTATGCTACGGTTTCATTTTTTGAATATACGATGCTGTTATAAGTAGATGTTGCCAGTCGGACTCCCTCATGAAGGGTACCGTACCATTATCTATAATAATGAATATTCTGCTAAATATTTCAAACGTCTACCTGTTGTTGTTATTATTATCAAGTAGAATAATTATTTTTAAAAATAAAAGTAACAATTAAAAAAAAAATGGCAGCTCATGGCAGCATATGTTGAATGCCTTGATATAGACGCGTAGGTTGATGGTTCGCGCCCGGACTATGGTGAAAATTTTTTCAATTTATTTGCTTTCTATAAGAGAGAAAGATGCAGACAGAGAAACACGCGACGCCGCACAGCTTACAATAGCTTCCTATATCAAAAAGTGCCGTGACAACTTTTGGTAGGAATTTTATCCGTCTAGCCTCCTTTCACAACGTGCGATAAGGAACTTCGTTCCAATAAAAAAAAATCCGTATTGATAATTACCTACTTGTACTTTTGGTCCAAAATGACCCATACCGCCTGGCCTATAGCTGTAGTAAATAAAGTACATGATCTCAGTTAAACTTTTCTTGAGTTCTATATTTTCTTGTAAAGTTGCAAGTTTTTTAGGTATTTTCTGGTTCAAGTTTGTTTAATATTATTATTAGATAAGTAAGGTCGACCATCAAATACATATGTTACATCTCCTTTCAACAGCACTCCATTAACGGACAAAGTGGTAGGTAAAGTTTCGTCTTTAGGCTTTCGGTACCTTTAACACATCCCTTCCAAAGCTTTTAATTATGTGTTAATGGCTAGTTCGAAAGTTGTTGCTTTCTATGTTATAATGGAAACTTTCCTTCAACGACCTAAGCGAAGTTTTCTAGCGTGGGAGGTATATATTCGTATACTATGTATATAAAGACTGTAAACTTAATTTCTTAGAATCGTTTCAATAGTAAAGCTCACTTTATTACATCTC
>CAJUYG010005042.1:0-14901 GCA_910591675.1 Galerucella calmariensis | reverse complement strand
GTCAATGGTTCGATGAGGTAAATAATTATTTAAAAGAAAATCAAAACAATGTAACCGAACCAAATAGAGTTTATGTCTGCGACGAAACGGCCGTTTTCTTGTGTCACAAAGGAGAAAAAGTTCCAACTAAAAAGGGTGATAAAACTGTATACAGCATGTCAAATAATACCGGAAAAGAAGCAATTACTGTAGTTTTTATGTGCAATGCTGCTGAGGATGTGCCGCCACCGCTTATTATAATATATTCTTATAAGAGAATTCCAAAGGAGGTCATTAATAATGTTCCAAAATCGTGGGAGATTGGCAAGTCAGATAATGGCTGGATGACAGAACGCTCATTTTTTGAATACATAGCAAACGTTTCTATTGTATTTCAAACAGTTTAGAATTGATGTTTTGTTTCTTGTCTTATTGTATTTCAAATCAATTGGAATTTATGTATTGTTTTATTATATATCCCACATATGCCGATAATCGGGACATATCCCGTCCGATAAGTAGAGCTTCACTCTGTTAGAGCGTCCGATGACTCGGACAAATGTACCTTTTTTAATAAATTATTGATTATTAGACAACTATATTTATTATTATCAAAGGAGATAATGTATTATTATAGGCAAAGAAATATAGGAACCTAAAATGCAATCCGTGTCAGTGATTTTCCAGAGCATGTATTTTTTCTGAACGCTTAAAGTTCGACTTCGCTCTTGAGCGTCCGATTGTTGGGCCATTTACCTTATATCAATTTTTTTATCAACAGTAAAAACACAAGAGCTTTTTTTTATCGGATAAATTTCTCTTTGCAACGAAACAGTTTTGACAATCACCAATTTTACGAGAAAAACTGACATGATAAAATCGCGACACCGAAGGTGGAGCGATTTTATCTAATGTCAGTTTTTCGAGCATATTTAGTGATTGGCAAAACTTTGAGTTAAAGAGAAATTTATCTGATAAAAGAAAAGCTCGAGTGTTTTTTGGCAAGATAAATTAACGACAGAATATATGGATGAATTGCTGTGAATTTATAAGTAACCAAACTTGCGATTCATTGTTATTGTGTAAAAGTGACGTCCGCTTACTCGATATTGAGGAAGAGGAGCTTTTATCGCGATAAAAAAGGATGCACCTTTTTTATCGATGTCAAAGTGACAATAACATTCCCAGGTATATGACATTTTAACATTGGAGTTTATTTATCATCACTAAATGTTGGTCGACCAGATCGTTTGGCATCTTCAACACTACCGGTTGCTTCAAACTTGTGAAGAAGCTCTCTCAAATAAGTTCTCGAGATAGGGCGATCTGGGTATCTCTCATTAAATAAACGATCTGCTTCATGGAGAT
This sequence comes from Galerucella calmariensis, assembly GCA_910591675.1. NCBI lineage: Eukaryota > Metazoa > Arthropoda > Insecta > Coleoptera > Chrysomelidae > Galerucella > Galerucella calmariensis. The sequence continues at coordinate 13,554 of CAJUYG010005042.1, read as the reverse complement.
TCTTTCTGGATTCACCAATAATTATTAAGATAGCTGCTACGTTGTCGGCTTGAGTACGTACCATTTTGCCTATGTAAACTATCAAACGTCTCGTTAAACAATAATGAAATTCAATGTTTAGGCTATTTAGAAAAACTTTGCAAAGCAACAAATACTATTAAATTAAAAACGTCAATTTTTTTTACAACTAACCAGAGGCGGACTGAAAAATCTTCAATATTTAAATGTGAAATAATAAGTTTGGTATTTATTTAATTTATCCGTCAAAATTAGTTTAAACCCAAACAAAATTAATATGGCTATGTAGCCAATGTCAATGCCTTCCAAACGAGATATAACTTGCCATAAGATCCTATTTAAAATTATTGGCACTGTGACATCAGCTATTACTATTAAGTCACCTGTTACTATTCGTAAAGAAGTTTACAACACTTTATTTTCACCCTCCAAATTTTATTAATGTAAGTGTAGCCGTTCAAAAGTTATGAGGGGGGGAGGGGACTTTTGAATAGCACTGTATATCCACTTCAAGTACCTACCTGCGCAATGTCCATAGTCTATCTCGCTCGGTCTTCGATGCTAGCTTTTTTTGGGTGTTACGGTGGTTACCGAGCAATAAACAAATACTTACTGTGTGTCTTTTTTAGTTCAAAGCAAAGATGTGTAATACATAATAGAATTTAAAAAAAATGTTGAAATCATTTTTAATTGAAAGTTGTTTTTACTCCACAGAAGAATTTTTTTAAATCCCACCCCTTGGCTAGGACAAACCCCATCCATAAATACAAACCTCACAACGTTAAATAAAGCAGAGACTCCACACTCATTAATTAAAAAGTCCTCCCAACAGGAGCTTAACAGATATAAAAACTGCTATGTAATTTACACTGATGCCTCCAAATCAGATGACGGAGTGGGAGCTGCATTTAAAACCCCAAGCATCTCTAGCCAATTCAAACTGCCAACAATGAGCACAATACACACCGCTGAATTATACTCAATACTCCAAGCAATAGTCCATGTTAAAAATATCAGCCAGCCAAACACATTAATAATAACAGATTCACTAAGCTCAATCCAGTCGATTCAACAACTTTACACTAAACATCCAATAGTCAATCTTATCAAAACAGAACTAGATGATATAAAGAAACTAAATCTAAAAATTGAGTTTATGTTGGTCTCATCCCATGTAGGTATTCGTGGCAATGAAGAGGCAGATCTTCTAGCGCGGCAAGCTTCCACAAGTAAAAGATCGGTGATCGTGCCAAATGTTGTGCCTAGCGATTATAAAGGCTACATAAAACAAAAAGTGCTCAGTGCGTGGCAAAACGAGTGGGAAATGTCCAACTCTAAGCTCCGCGAGATTAAACGCGACGTGAAACCGTGGCGACAAAAAACTGGACTCAGGGAGGACCAAGTGAAAATCAATCGACTCCGATTAGGGCACACCAATTCAACCCATAAGTTTTTGATAGCAAAGGAAGACAAACCAAACCTGCAATATATGTAACAAAGACTCGACAGTGAAGCATATAATAGGTGATTGCTCCAAATACCTGGTATCAAGAAAACAAAATAAATTACCAGGCAATTTGAAAACTGTTTTGGGCGAGCAAATGGACGGAGAACTGATAGTTAAATTTCTTAAAGAAACCAGACTGTACCACCTCATATAATTATTTGTACATGTACCTATTTTCGTCGCTAATAACCTCATTGGTTGGAGCGACGAGAACTGAAATAAAAAAAATAAAAAGAATTCTCAAACTCGTGAATGTTGTATGAATAATTATTTATTTGTTTGTTCGTATTACGATTTGAAATTTTATCAGATATTGTTTATATATAATTTGCATGTCAATTTAAGATTAGGATTAAGTTTCCATTGCGACTAATTCTATACAAACTTTGTTGTTTGACAAAAAGAAAATAAGAGATTATTATTATTATCATAACATAGGTACGAGATACAGATTGGACTCTACTTGCTGTCTGTGAACAATCTAATTATTATTATTGTGGAATATTTATTAAAAGTTAAATGCCGCAAATATTTAGTATTCCACGTTTGTAAGATTAGATATGGGCGCAAATATCTTCCATCAGATCTACATTGCGTTAATTTTGTTGGATATGTAACGCAACTGGAAAATATATTTTTTTTATTGGTGAACCATTTTACCTATTTAAACCACGCCTCAGCGTGTTTATATCGAACTTCATAAAGGCGCGTGTTTTAAAGTTACCGTGGCAACATCAACAACTCGAGAAACTAAGTCTAAATCTATGGTCTAAATCATGTCTAAATGACAATTTTTTCATCATTGATCTGACAGGAGTAATTTGTAACGTCAAAACTTTTATTCGAACAATATTCAACAATGTCAAATTTATAAATTAAAATGGAAAGTGCCGTTGGTACTGTTTGAAATATTAATATTTCCATTTTTCAAATCTTAGGAAATGGTATTTAAATTAATACTATTGACATTCACTGAACTCAATAAGGTTGAATTTCCATCAAAAAACAAATTAGTTTATGTTTTTCTCATTTCCATGACAACGCAAGGTGTACATCATATACGTCACGAATTCAACAATTTGATATTTAGTTGACGTTTCCATCTATGATTTCCATTTCTTGTTGTTCTAGTAGTTATAGACCAGTATTTATAATTTCAAAGTGCACCAATAAAAAAAATGGCGTAAAGTATTCGTGGATAACTAATCTTTAAAACACTTGCTCTATTTCTAGCACTCCGGCTTCGTGCTCGAAAAATCGCGCGTGTTTTAAAGACCTTAATATCCACTTATACTTCAATATACTATTTAGATGAAGTACATTTCACAATATTTCGTTGAGTAGGTAACTTGAAATGTAACTTTACTATTGTTGGGTGTCAAATGAAACGTGACTTTTACCTACTTGGTGCTGAATGAAAAGTGATGAAATTTATTGAAAAAAATATTTGTATTCAAAAATGATTCTCAGGGGTGGTTTTCGCCGAACTCAAACAATAACAAAACTATAGCTTAAAAGAAAGTAGTTAATAAAGTTGAGCGCCACGTGGTTTTCTTTCTTTTTTATAAAAAGAATGGGTTAACCCCGAAACTATGGATATACATATAATTCTGTCCTGTTAGTTAAGCATTCACTATATAATCCACTATTTGATAATTTGAATTGTGTGTTTATTAATTCAGTAGGAAGGAAGTTGAAATAAAATTCCACAAGTTAAGCAATAACAATAAATGTGGATTTAATTAGTTTCTAATTGTAAAAATATAAAATTTATGTTAAATCTATTCTCAAAAAAATATATATTAACAATGTCAGTGGGTGAAGCCCTTTAGATTTACAAATGATGCGAAATAAGAATTTTAAGCTTGAAAGGTTGACCTTGGTGAAAACTTCTTTGAATATAAAGGTACTTATCTTAACGGAAGTACTAGTTTGGGAGCCTCCCTGCCTTCTTGGGTATCAGGCCAAAATAATATTCCCTCAGCAGTGGAGGTATGCCTCGAAGTCCATCAGTTCTTATGAAACCATAAAATCGGTTTAAAGGTAGGTATCAATTTCAAGATACTTGTTTTAGTTTCTTTTTCAACGAATTTTTTTTTTTTAAATCTATGAAGCCATCCGATAAAATAATACATAATAAATTAAAATCAATATTACAATGATTACATCATCAACTCTCTGTAAAGTTAATTAATCTTTAAGAAAAAGTACATTTTTTTTGTTTTCTTAGAGCTCATGAAATTAGCTAAAGTATTACTAATAGAATAACTTCACCAGAGAATTGTTCAAGAAAGGAAAAAAAATTATGAAGAATTGTTCAAGAAAGGGAAGGAAATAATTCAGGGAATGTGAAGGTAACACGAGGTCACTTGTCCTAAAATGTTGAATAAATTCCACAGAGATTTTATACAAAATCCGTTATTAAACACTAAAACTATTAGAATGGAAATATAGAATCTCACCTGTAGGAATATCATAAGTGAAAAAATAATCTGGATCTTAAAAATTTAGTATGATATTAGCAGATATATCCCACAGTGGTTGAAATGCTAACGTCTGTTTTAATAGACAACTTAGATCGGAAAGAAGAAGAACTTAGAACGATATATGTGACAATAATTAACATCAAGTCCCTGGTTATACGATACGGCAAAGCAACCGGAGGAATAACAAAAGGCGACTGTGAAACTTCACGTTTCATTTGACACCCAACAATAGGGAAGTTACGTTTCAAACTGGCCTTAAGGATTTATAAATCCCTTATTATACAGTAAACAGTAAACAGTAAACAGATCCGTAGTTGGTAAAGTTCAGATACTGAAACCAAAATAGATATACTTTGTAAAAATAGTAGTTTACCTAACTAGTGCGAAAAGTGATACGCGACTGCAGTTGACCCGAACGACGCAGAGCTGTCATGGGCGGGAAAGACACTTAACGCATGATTTAGGAACATAATTTTTTCTACGAACGTATATTATATGAAAAATTATTTTATTCCCTCATACATACACAAAACTTCACTAAAAACTACTAATTATTATGAATATTAATATTAAAAACACAATTTGTAGCACTCTGTGAATTACTTAAAATTGCCAGTTCAGTTGAGTTATTTGGTGTTAACTGGTAAGTAGAAGACGTCGATGAGGATGGCATCGGTTGCAGGTCGCATAAAGATGACGGTTTTAAGTTATTTATAGATAAAAGAATTGTATTTGATATATGAAAGGGGACAGATGACGTCAGTTGGTTGGTTTTCGAAGTATAAGAGTTTTGAGTATAGTTTGTCTCAAAGCGAAAGCGATATACTATATACCCCAACTATATACCCAGCTTTGGAAGTGATAAGTTCGTAATGAATCTAAAGAAGTGAAGGAAGTTTGGATAATAAAAGTGTGACATTGGCTCTGTTTTCAATTCTATTTCCCACCATTCAACTTGTTAATCGCCTCCTTTATAGTTTGTTTCGAAAAGTAGATAAAATAACGGAATGCAATGATCGTTTCAACAGCCAGAGCTGTACTTAAAATTGACAAAATAGGTAGTTTACAATTTAATTTACGATAAGATTTTCAATAACAAAACATGACAGATGTTTTACATCGTTGCCACGTTGTAATTTTTTTCCAGCTGTTGGCATAACTTATGTTGATAAGTTGTTTATTGTATAAGATTACATTCAACTCAAAAATACAAGCAGAAATCAGAAATTATAAAATTTTGATGAGTAAATACATAAATTTCAAGATGTCCAAATATTGTATGTATTTCAGGCGTAAACAGCGTTTATGGACAATCTTTTTCAGCACATAATTTCATAATTTTCTTTTGAAGACTCAAAAATTGTGGCACTCTTCAAAAGTACCTACCTTCCTGAGTTACTATTGAATTATTTTAAAATATTTCCTCACCTTTGAGTACATACAACTCTGTAATATCCGAGGTTGTTGAAGAATTATTGCTTTCCAATACTCTATATACTTTTTGAAACAAACTTTAAAAAATTTTGATGCAAGATATGAGTATTCCTCTTCTTTATTCCCAATTAAATACCTGTAAGGAGTAAAGCTTGTAGTGTAAGATTTAGGACACATGGAGTTGAAAAATTCCAACGTTTTCACTTAGGTTAGGTTCTATGTGAATGGGGCCTTCTCGCCACCTCAACTGCGACCTTCGTTAAGTCTAATTGTGGCTCACTATTTGGGATTACAATCCACCCCACAAGCCTGTGCTTCTGACGAAGTCCATGGTTGTATTTGGTGATATTTTTTTGAAGTCGTTCGGTTCTAAGGTTGGGCTGGGCATGAGTATAGTATGTGCTCCGCAGTTTCGTCGTCTAAATTACAGAACCGAGAGTCCGAGGTCTGAACCAGACTCATCTTCTTCAAGTGGTAATTTACTTGACGATGTCCTGTAAGCAGTCCCGACAGAATGCATAGGTTTGTCCTTGTCTGGTATTTCAAGGGATTGTAGACAGTTATATACCACCTAAGATTTTATCCTGTTCGTGTCCAGTACTTTAAGAGCATCCTGGCTATATGACGTTTTCACTTAAACATAATTAAAATTTGGTTTTTCTTTGTTTGTTCCAGAACTCCAGTGATGCAAAAATCACAGTGCAGTCAAGTCAGTCAAGTCAGTCTTCTATTCACTGGAATTCTCCTAATTGGTCTCGGCAGCTTTCAATTTATATTTTTCGAATCTATATACAAATTTTTGCTCAACCACAACCTAAGACTCACTCCGAACACTCCACTATTCGATGGTTGGAATAGAAGTCCTCCAGTTCCGACATATTTCTATTTATTCAATTGGACGAACCCAGATGATATAACAAACGTTTCGGTAAAACCGGAATTTGAAGAAAATGGACCTTATAGGTTCTATGAGATTAGAGGAAAGACAAATGTGTCCTTATTTGATCACTATGTGAACTACCAGAACTACGCTTCAACGTTCTTCGATGAGTCAAAAGAGGGTAGAGATTTAAGCGATGTGATAAATATTGTGAATACTGTAGCTGTTGTAAGTACAGCGTTGCCACATGTCTAAATATTTTCTAAATTCATTAATTTTTCCAGAGTATAGGATATAAGATTAGGTACCAAAGTTTTTGGATAAAAAAAATTATTTCTTTGGGATTGTCGTCGATAGGTGTTAAATTGTTTGTAAACAAACCAGTCCGCGAACTTCTTTTTGAAGGGTATGAAGACCCCTTGCTAGAAGTGCTCTCAAAGATACCCTTTCTTGGTGCACCTGATAAGGGAGGATTATTTTATGGGGTAAGTTTCAAATGATCACTTGGTATTGCATGAAAATGGGTTGCTTCGAAGTTCATGTCCAGGTGATAAATGCCTGTGTAATATTAGGCCAAGCAATAGAGGATGCAAATATAATAATTTTTGACAAAAATCCTTGTAGAAAACGAATGCATGGTGCCATCATATAAAAGACATTGCGTAGTATAATTTTGATATGTTTTGAATATGCAAATGTTTTTTTTATGATATGAACCTGTTTTTTTAGTTTTTTTCATATAACGTAAAAAGTACTGAAGCAATCTCAATATTATGTGAAGATCAGTCGTAGATAATTGAAATACGAACAAAATGAGTGGTCCAGCAAGTTAGTTGGATAATTTGAAATTTAGAAAAACCGGAAAATTGGTAAATTTTTTGAAACTGCATATTTTTGTTATTATTCAATTGTGAAAGCTGAAATTTGGTACCAAGGAAGTTCTTAATATGCAGTCTATATGTGCGAAGAGCAGACGTGAAGCAATGGCTAATTTGAGCCCAATAGGGCATGTCCACTTGACGTCACAAACTATTTTGACAACAGCACAGTGGTAAAACAATAAACAAAGCGTTCAGAACACGTGGTACTTAATAGTAAAGTTATGCTAATTTATAATAATAGATCGTGTTTGAGTTTAGTTGGTTTTGCTTCAGTGTACTTTTAAAGTTATTTCAATTGTTGAGCTTGCATATTTAATTAAGCAATCCAGATCACGTGACATAATATGGCCGTGCAGGGCAAACAATTTGGACAGATAGGTTAGTTTTGTATTGTCTATTCAGTCATAAACAGTGCTCAAGACGTTTTAGTCGAATTTATCAGTATATTTTGCTTCAATTTAATATGTTCCATTAGTGTTTAGTATATTGTTCAGTATTTTTTATCTAGAATATATCACTTTTCTCAGTTTTTATAAATATTGTTATTGAACAAAACTGAACAAAATGCCTGCTACATACAGCCTGATATTTGATTCTGTTAAATCATCTCTATTGATTGCTGCTAACCACATTTCTCTACGCTTCTTACTTAATTCATTCTTGTGCACCAAAAATGTATTCTTTAAAACAGCTGGGACCTTGAAAAAGCTTACTTGGTCTCGGTTTGAACGGCTCCCACAACCGACTACAATACAAGTTGTTAGCATTTTGAAGTAGGTGTTTCACTCCTGAAATCCGTAAGCATAAAAGTTAAATACTGCAGGTGATATTTTCCAATTCAAGCAAGTGAAATTTCAATGCCAGCAATTTCATAAAAGTTTCACTTTCATTATAATATTGTATATATTTTAGTTAGTGTGTACTTACCCGTAAATATTAAATAATAATTCTTGATAGTGTAAAAACCACTAACAAAAAAATTATGTTCTTATATGGGTACACGACCGAAAGTTGGTCCTAAATTGATATACCCAGCTTGAAAGTTTTATAAAACTGAACTTGTTATTGTATATTATTAGTATAGAGACACCAAAGCAAAATAAAAGCACCTTTCTCCAAAATAAACACTTATGTATACCAAAATCCACGGTCAACAATGTATTAAGTCACATTTGTTTGCCCTGTGTCGCCATATTGAATTTTATTTGACAGGTCACTGGATTGCCTAATAATATATAATATAGGTTAGTTGTTTGATAATTATTCATCGTGTCTATTGTTTTACCACAGTGGTATTGTCAACTGTCGTGGACATGCCCTATTGTAATTGTAATTTTTGGAAGCAATAATTTGCAACGTGTCTGGATGTGTTATCGATTATCTGATTTTGAGTTTGAAAAAACCGTTCTAAAATTTATGAATGTAGAGCAACAAGACGTATATGAAACTTTTTTTTCCTAAATTAAGGTAAAGAGTTGGGGATACTTCATCGCGCTGACGGCTTTCACCTCCACCCTCTCCAGAATAAACAGTCCCTAGGTATAGAACCATCAGATATTCCTTCTATCTAAAACCCCTGCTACACCAAGCAATGTATACTGAAGATGGCGAAAGACAAGGACTTTATATATTACGTTCGGAGGGTTACAAACTTCGTATTGAGAGTGGAAAAGAGTGAAGATATAGGTAATTCGAAAGAATAAAATACGATTCATGATAAATGTTGGAAATAATCGTCAATATTAAGATATGGAGATCGATTAGGCCTGTATTGTAGCCCTCCTCGACCAATCCAACGATTTGGCTATAAGTTTTGTCTGGAAAATGGACTAAAATGAAGTGGAGCACCATCGTGTCTAACAATCTCCTCAAGTAGTTCAGGAAGATCATTTTGGACAAAATAAGGGTAATAAGCAATCTATCAAATGGCTGAGGAAGAAAATGTTACCCAATTAAGTAGTTAAATAATAATTTCATTCCACACAATAACTGAGAAAACATACTTAGAACATTTTGCGGGTTTCCGTCTGTCAGGTATTGAGGATACCGTCTGCTCTTTTAAACTAGCCCCAAAAATATGTGGTTATATTCAGAGTCTTTATCTATAAAGTACTTGCATCTGGGTGTTGAACAATTCCATCCAGAATATCTTGTTCTACCCTTACATCACCAACTCTCCATCAGGAACGACCAGTGTTGTTTTAATTCCTTCATCAACTTCCAGTATCCATAACCGTTGCTAAATACGTGCAAATGATAAGACGGATATTTTTCAGCAAAAAATCTAGAGAATTGGTATATCGGTTTTTCCAGCATTTGTGTACTTACATGTGTACAAACTCCTTGGTATAAATAATCAAAAATGAACATCTCCAGCTACAAGAGACCCAGAAATCTGCCAAATTCATTTGGGTACCCTCTCACGTTGGAATTCCCGGCAACGAACAGGCAGACACAGAAGCAAGGGAACCAATCCAGGACGTCAATTCTCCCACGGTTTCAAAGTTTTTTGTTTTGGATGCAAAAAACGTCGTCAAACATTCAGTCTATAAGGCAAGACCGTTGGTCTGAATCAAACTCTAAGCTCCGCAGAATAAAGAAACACGTTAGCCTCTGGAGATATTTCTTGATGGAAAGAAGATAACGAACGATCTTATCGCGCCTTAGACTTGGACATACAAGATTCTCTCATGACCATCTTATGTCTTATTCTACTGCACCAGTATGCGACACAGCGTTGCCACAGGTTGCCCGATATGGCCGGATCTGGCCCTTTTCAAGACAGAGAGGCTCTTTGGCACCTCTTTTCGGAATCTGGCCCGTTTTTCCCGCCTTTCCATGTCCAACTGTTTCTCGTTCCTCTCTGACAAGTCTGACTCATAAAGTAATACTTATAAACTGTGTCTGTCTGAACTGAACAAAGCCTTGCTTTTTGGTGCTGTTATTAGAGAGTTAAAAACAATATTTTGACATTTTAGTTAGTAGTTGGGTTGGGTTTTGGTCATAGAGAAGTATTTCTCTATGGGTTTGGTCCATAGAGAAATTTCTCTATAGTTTGGTCCATGTTTGGTGACTTTGGTGTTGTTGTTGTGTTGTGATACAAAATTATCAGTTCAAAAACTAAAATGGAGTAGTTTAACATGAGTTCAGCTGTTTAACCGTGAATAAAAGAGTTGGCCTGAATTCCGAAAATCTTGCCCGGAATTTTCAGAGCCTGTGGCAATACTGGCGACAGCTGCAATCAGCCTCTGACAGTAAGCCACGTACTATCGAAGTGTGGAAAGTTCAGGAGCGGGCGAACATACAATACGGCTCTACCCACTACGTCAAATTTAGTAGTTGAGGTGCGCATGCGTCCAAGCAGCATTTAACCGTCTATTCGATGTGACTGAATGTGAGCTGATTAGCGCAGTTGGTAGGGTATTGAGCTTACAACTCAAAGGTCCTAGGTTCGAAACCCGGTTAGATGCTGGATTTTTTTTAGTTTTTTATTTCCTATTTTCTGATATTTCTATACATAGTTACACTTTGATCAACCGGGTTTGGGCCTGGGTTTTCTTGTTTTTTTTAGTTTAATATTTCTGATATTTACATATTTATTTCAATATTGTTATGTCACTACTAAATTTGGCAAAGTCTTGAGTCATGCGCAGTTGAAGGAGCCGTGTTGTATGTTTACCCGCTCCTAAAAGTTCTGGCTACAGAGACAAATTCATGACATCCCCGATCAAATAGAAGAGGTACTTGGTGAAAACTGCGATGTGCCCCAGTTAATGGACTTTTTGAAATACATTCAAATATTAAATGAAATTTGACAATCTACTTTTATAGTTTTATATTACCGTAAATTCACAAATAATGTAATTTTTTTTATTCAATACAAACATACCCGCATCAACTACAAAGAGTTATTAGCAGGAGGACTTACACAAGTAGTATGTGTTGTATTTGCGTTATAGATAATTTTTAAATTTTGTTATACAAATTAATGTCTTTGAAATATTTAATTAAAGCACTTGTGTCTTTGGTGAGCATATCCTTGAATACCGCACTTACATTATTCTGTCTTCTATATCTAGAATATTCGGGACACTCTAAGATGATATGTTTTATAGAAAAAGAAACATGGCAATGTATACATTCTGGTGCTGGTTCTTTGTTGAGGAGATATTGATGTGTGTAGTGTGTGACCTATTTACAGGCGGGTTAAGACAACTTGGTCTCTGCGTTTTTCTGGTATCGATAGAAATAATCCGACTTGTGGCTTAACTTCTTCCAGTTTGATTGAGGTAAATACCACGTTTCACTTCTGTATCTAATGTTGATCTGTTGTATATTATTGTTGAGTGCTATATAATAATCCTAGTAATTGATGCGCATTATATATTATAATGAAAAAAATTGCTACCAACAACAGAATTTGCTACTTCCAGCTACTTCCAAGCTTCCCAAATGGCCCCGATTACCTTAATTTCTAAAATAAAGATCCGATTCTATCAAATTCCTATTGAAAAAAATTAATATCACGAAAAATATAAATTTGAGATATACAGAATTCGTATAATCCAAAAATAATATAAAACATACAGAGAGTTATATTTAAATGATCAAAGTTAAAAGCTGTTTACTTTAAAATATGCAATAAGCAAACTTACGAGTATGATAATTACGTAATGGATACGAGTGCCTTAGTAGCCATTACATGCGAGTTGCATAACACTATTTTTCTACTACCATACTTCAATTTTATCATTTTAAATTTTTTCCGATTTTTTAGAGAAACGGCACATCTGGCTTGGACGGTACATATAAAATGCATATTAAAAATGACGAACACTTTGGAGATGTTTTACTATGGAATAACAAAAAACAAACTGATTATTTCAACGGTGAATGTAACGAAGTCAAAGGTTCAGCTGGTGAATTATTTCCACTTAATAGAAAAAGGGACAGTATTTTCATGTTTTCTTCAGATTTGTGCAAATTTTTAGAGTTGAAATATACAGAAGATGTTGTGATAAAGGGAGTTCACGGGTACAAATATTCAGCTGAATACGGCTTTGACAATGGTAAGTTTTTGTAAGAACAATAAATTCCATGAATATTAACATTTCTGTTTGTTTCCAGGGACTGTTTATCCCGAAAATGCATGTTTCTGCAACGGCGAGTGCATTCCTACAGGTGTTTTGAACGTATCCAGCTGCCGGTTGAATTCGCCGACATTTTTATCCTTCCCGCATTTTTTTAACGCTGACCCTGTTTATAGAAATGCTGTTAAAGGGATGAAACCCAATAAAACCCGTCATGAATTTTATATGATTTTAGAACCAGTAAGTGAGAATAAAAAAAAGGACGTAACTAAAATTTCGAGTTGAAAACGTTGAAATATAAAAATTAAAAGAAATAGACCCATTTAAAAATTTTCTTTTACGCCAATATTAGTTGGATATTTTCACAAATAAAATAATCCCCTATAAAAATTTCATAGTACGCCTTTTTTCACGAATAAATTAATTTTTCATGAAAATTTCAGCCGAAGTAGATGGAATTATTACAAATAATTAATCTCCCATGCAAATTTGACCACCTTATGAAAAACGTATCGCCCGCTTATGGCAGATGTATAGATGTACTCCTTACGAAATTTTCAGGGGTTAAATTATACTCTATTTCTTAATGTCTGACAGCACAGTAGCCTCATTAAATATTCAAATAGAAATTTATCTTTTACAGAGTGATCCTAAGAATTTTACAAGTAAATACTAAAATTCTAATGCAAAACAAGTAGGTGTCTGTATTGGTTATCTATACATCCCTGTTTCAGCTCAAAATACAATATGGTAATGAAACTGAACAATGCCAGATAAACGATAAATATTGCGGCAGTGGCGGAGATTATGATATTAGCTTATTCTGCTTATTTAATTAGATTCGGTCGACATTACAGTTGGAATAAAATTCATTCGTTCAGGACTATTAACAAGTTACATTTTCATTTTCATTAAATTAAATTAATTGAAGAAAATATAGTTTAATTTTCATAATTCAAATTTATTGACAATTAATTAATGTATGTCAAGTAAAGTAAATATACCATTTATAGGAAATATAAAATTCAATCTATAGTATCATCCTCTTCGCTGGCCATACAAGAATCATCCGAAGAATCGTCGAGATAGATCGCTATCGGTTCTATAGTTTGTTCTATGAGGTTATCTAAAACCCACATTTTTTCTTCCTCTTTAATTACATGATTCACAGCATCTCTCCAGTTCTCTTCAGTTATTGTTGTCAATGAGTACTTCATTAGTTCACGAACATCTTTCATTTTAAATGTTTTATTATGTC
>CAJUYG010005041.1:0-14904 GCA_910591675.1 Galerucella calmariensis | reverse complement strand
AAAGAAGAAATAGATATAGAAATAGAAGGACAAGCTATAGAACAAGTGAGAACATTTCAATACTTGGGAATAACAATCGATCAAAATGGAACACAAGAAGCAGAAATCAATAAAAGAATAGAAAAAACAATGAAACTCTACTATACGATGAACGAAAAATTCATAAACAATAAAGGAATATCGACCAATACCAAGATAAAAATATTTAAAGCAATATTCAGGCCAATATTAACTTATGGATGCGAAACGTGGGTGCTAAACCAAACACAGAAAAGTAGAATACAGGCAGTTGAAATGAAATACTTAAGAAGAGTCCAAGGCGTTACAAAAAAGACAAAATTAGGAATACAGATATAAGAAGTCATCTAAAAATAGAGTCAATCCTAGAATTTATAGAATACAGACAACTGGGATGGTGGGGGCATTTACAAAGAATGGAAAACACAAGACAGACTAAAAGAATATGGAAAGCAAAAATATTTAAAAATAAAAGAAAAAGAAGACCTAGACAAACATGGAATAAAACTATTTCAGAAATATTGAAAAATAAAGGGAAAACATGGACAGAAGCAAAAAAGATGGCGAAAAACCGAAAAAATTGGAAAAGCTTTATAAGCATTTAGTTTAGTACAGACACATACCCTGACACCAATTATTTGGTATATAGGGTCCCGATTATACAGGGTGTTTCAAAAAAAGGTAACACCGTCTCTAGGATAGGTAAAAAACAGAAAAATAATTGGGGTTGGCTTAGTGAAATTTTTTTCTAACGCCATCCGTTTTCAAGATAAAGGGCGTTGAAGAAAATGAAAAATTACACATTTCTTACGATTTTGCCGAAACTACTGGCACCATTGCAATGAAATTTTATACGAATATGTTTTGGAAGCTGATATATCCCATGAATTTGTTTTTATATCTAACTCTCATAGAGGGCGCTAGTTACACGATTCATACAACGTATTATTCAACATAACTTTTTTAAGGGTAGAATTATTAGTCAAAACTCCAAGTGAACATAAACATCGTTTAATTATACACCAAAAAGGTACTCTTGGTAAAACTCGATATTATGTACCGTTTTCGGAATATTTTGATTTAAAAATTATGAAGTAATAATCGCTCCTGGTATAAACTAATGATATAGTTCGCTTTTCTCTAAGTTTGCCATGTAAAATTGACATTTATTGATTGTTATGACAATAAGTCAACAATAAATAGAGTTTTGAAACCTTGTTATTTGTAAAATTAGATATTGTTAAACAAAATGTACTCAAATGTTGAATACACCGACATGTTATTAACTTTAGGCGAGTGTTTAGGAAACTCTAGTGCAGCTTTTACGCGTTTATGCAGAAAAGTTTCCTAGAAGAAACTTACCAAGTAAAAAAACATTTAGAGCAGTTGAACGACGTTGTCGAGAAACTGGGAATGTAAGACCAAAGAGAATAAATTCAGGTAGACCAAGAACAACAAGAACAATTAATAAAGAAAATATTATTTTAAATTCAGTTGATCAAAATCCAACATTAAGTGTAAGGAATATGGCAAGACAAACAAATACATCTTCTTCAACTACTTGGCGGATACTTAAAGAGCAGCAGCTACATCCTTACCATTACAGACAAGTACAAGAACTCTTACCGGACGATCTACCGGTTAGAGTCGATTTTTGTGAAACATTGCGAGAAAGGACAGCCCTCAATCCAAATTTTTTAAAATGTATTCTTTTTACGGACGAGGCCACCTTTACGCGACAAGGTATGTTTAACTCCCATAACGCACATTACCAACACTCATTTAAAGTTAATGTTTGGGCAGCAACTTTAGGTAACAGATTAATAGGTTATCATATTCTACCTGGAAATTTAAGTGGTGATATGTACCTTGATTTTTTAAATAATCACTTATTTGAGATATTAGAAGATTTATCGATAAATGAGCGAACATCATTATTTTTTATGCATTTTGGAGCTCCACCGCACTTTGATAGAAGGTGTCGTAATTGGTTGAGTAACAATTTTCGGAATCGATGGATTGGTAGAGGTGCAGAAGCTCCGATTCATTGGCCTCCTCGGTCATGCGATTTTAATCCTTTGGACTACACAGTCTGGTCGTATATTAAGGAAAAAGTCTATGCTACAGAGGTAAATTCTCGTCAAGAATTAATAGACAGAATTAAACGTCACTTTAATGACATCATAGATGATCCCCAACCGTTAAGAAGATTAATGGATTCTTTAGAAAAAAGGATAGACTTGTGTATTCGTGGAAACGGAGGACATTTTGAACATTTACTCTAATTGAATTTTATGTTATGTTCTTTGTCTTCATTTTAATTTTCTTATTGTAAGTTTTTTTAATTAATAAATTTATCATTAACTTATACGAGGAGCGGTTATTACTTCATAATTTTCAAATCAAAATATTCCGAAAACGGTACATAATATCGAGTTTTACCAAGAGTACCTTTTTGGTGTAGAATTAAACGATGTTTATGTTCACTTGGAGTTTTGACTAATAATTCTACCCTAAAAAAAGTTATGTTGAATAATACGATGTATGAATCGTGTAACTAGCGCCCTCTATGAGAGTTAGTTATAAAAACAAATTCATGGGATATATCAGCTTCCAAAACATATTCGTATAAAATTTCATTACAATGGTGCCTGTAGTTTCGGCAAAATCGTAAGAAATGTGTAATTTTTTATTTTCTTCAACGCCCTTTATCTTGAAAACGGATGGCGTTAGAAAAAAATTTTACTAAGCAAACCCCAATTATTTTTCTGTTTTTTACCTATCCTAGAGACGGTGTTACCTTTTTTTGAAACACCCTGTATATTGTTATGGTATGAACATACCCAAATAAATCATAAAAATAATCATAACGCAATACGACCAACTCTGTTATTTGGTTACTTAGTTAAATAAAATCATCACAATAAAAGAAATATAATAGAAATAAACTAATAACTGAGTCAAATTAAAACATGCAAAACTGATAATATTAATAAAAATAAATAACATTCTTTATAATAAGTTTGGAAAACACTATATTCTAAATTATTAATCAATTTTAATAAACCCTGTATAATTGAAGAATTGAAGCTATAAAGTGACAGATAAAAATAGGAGTGCCAACTTCAAGCAAATTGTGTAGAATACCAACCTAAAATTTAAGGTTATAAAAGATATAAATACAAATTTTTGACCACTGCAATAATAAAAACAATAACATAAAAATGAAACGAACACCATATAGTAACTAAAACATAATTTCATTTGAATAAACTTACAATATTTTTAAAGATTGGAAATATCAATTTAGTAACAAACTTTTAAAATGAATTTCATTGCTTGAAATAAAACAAAAGAAAGTTTGTTTAGAAAACAAATGAAAAAATCAACAACTTGCATAAATTTCTCCGAAGGAGAAAGACGTAGAAAAATTTGAGTTGAAATTAAAAGTAAAAATCTTAATAAAACTATATAAAACATTCAAAAGATTAATAATATATTATTTATATAAACATAATTATAAGGAGTCAGTGCTACCTATAATTAATAAAAGTGAAATAAGTAAGAATACTTACAAAGTGCCGGTAAGCGAACATCTACCTCTGAATTTATAATCAACACGAAATTTTCCACAACGAATAGACTGTGTAAAATCCACAGTTTTTGAAGAAAGAAAATACCGGATTTGATCCTCAGCTGACAGTCTGTATATTCTGCAGGCCTTCCCACATTTTCCAACACATTGAAACCTTCGAATTTGAAGAGGGAATAAAAGTATAAACTAACAAACATTCAGGTACCTACCTACTGTTCATATTAATTTCAAGTTTTTATTTTCATGTAGTATAAATTGTTTGCTTATTAGAATTAAATTGTTTGCTTAGATATAATTAGATAAAATACTTACAGAACATTTGATGAAATCAATTCGTTAGATTAACGTTTTATTAAGTTTCATAACAGTCATTCCAAGAACAAAGTAGAATAAATTTCTTCTCTTTTTTACTAGACAAATAGTCTATTATAACTAAGGTCACATATCCACGTTACTCAATTTAGTTCTGTGAGTATAGTTAAATAGTGTGCCTGGATGAATGAAAGAAACTTCAGATAATTAAGAATTGGAATAACTGTATAATTGTATAATTTGAATATTTTATTATATAATAAACCTAATAATAATAGTTCAATAAAAGATAAAACTCTTATCCAAGAGTACATGTGGATGTTTGTTTTAATTTCTATGATTCAATTGCAGTAATATACGTTAGTGCCAACTTTCAACACGAAGGCCAAAGAACAGAGTCAGTCTTCATGAATTTAATTTGACCTCACAATAAAATATTCCCTGAGAGTATAAAAAAAAATATATACAAATAATAATATAATAAAATAAAAATTAAGAGTCTCATAAAATAGTTGAGATAATCATTACTGGCGCCCAACTAAAATATAAATAAAAATTTAAATAATAATAAATATAAAAAAAAGGTAAGTATTAAACAATATAATAAACAAAATTTATACATATCAAATTTATAAAAAAGGCATACTTACCATAACCATAACAATATATTGATATAAAATTTACCAGAATGTATCGAACATTCGAAGATTCAAGGCAAGATTTCCGCAGAGGAATTGAAGAAGATGATCTAGACGCATTGCGTCGATCAGTAAGTGGACCAGCCCCAAGAGGTCGATCCACACGAGGTCGTGGTAGTGCTAGTAGAAACAATTATCAAAAGAATAGAGTAGCAAGTTTCAGAAGTGAACGTTCAGCAAAGACACAAGTTGATTTACCAGATAGTTTGCGACGTAGAACGTTTCCAGGCATCAAGGATGCTAACGATGCGATGAATAAGTTAGAGGCTATTAATACATTTAAAGCTATATCGCTTTGTATAACAACTAGGTCTATCGGTTTTGGTACAACACACGTGTTCATGGCACTAAGGCAGTTTTCAAATATACCAATCAATGGTAACATTTACGAAATGTACCGCGTAGGACTAGCTTTGTTTGAAGCCAAAATGATTATCACCCAAAGAGGTGTACATGCAGTTCAACTTCATGCGGATTATTTTCATTCCTTTGAGTGTAATGAATCACTCATTAGCACAACTAAATCTATCACAATGGTGCCAGATCAAATATCTAGCGTAATAAACACGATCGGCCAAGTAAAGGTGGGTGATTTCCTTTATGTGCCCAGGCTCGGACGTTCAAATTATTCCCGAAGCCATCATAAATATATTCCACAGGCTGAACAGATTACATTGTCTACATTGAGAGACACTGTTATAGCACTTGCAGATGAGCAAACCCCGGTCGAATACAGAAGACGCTTCTATCGTAACAATCCTATACCAGGAACGAAGTGGCGTAGCTTGCCTAATGCACCAATACTTCTGAACCCGGATGACATTATGCCCGCAGTGTACAGCCAAACAGATTTGCGCGACGACATAGATTCGTTAGCGGATAAACTTAGCTTTTTGAGTCGTAAAGGACCAACATATTTTTCAAAATGTATATCCTACGAACCAGTAGGTAGTAAAGCTATGTTAGTTTGCAACCAACAAGAAACTCTTCGCGTTAGCGACTGTGGTGTAAACGAATCGCTAGAAGATTATTATAAACGTATTAAAATCGAAGGAGATATCCAAGATTTCTGTTTTAAAGTTCGGATTAAAGTTCAAATATATTTCAGGTGATTGTTTATTTTTATTTTGTCCAGTTTAATTCAAATTTTAGTTTATTTTTAATTAGTTACATTATATAATTTCAAACTGTCTTCTCTAGTTTGATTTATTTTTGTTTATTGATAAGAGAGATTTCCCTTTTAAATAGTTTTTATTTTTAAAATTTTATATCGAAATAACCCTTGTTTGGTGTATGTGATGTATGATACCATTTTCCATATATATATATATATATATATATATATATCAATATCATCCCTCTATCAATATGAGCTCCATACGATCTCCAGACATATGAGATCCACTGGAAGGAGCGAGTATATACATGTATTAGTTACGTATATTGCGTTTTCACGTGATTTCAAGTAGTAGCATATAAAATACACTAGGCTTTAATATCCATGTTATTTTTATATTTCGATATATCTGAATTCCGTTTACACCGCGTAGGATATGAAGTCCGAGTTATTATACGAAGGCAGCTTTTAGATCTTTATGAGTTCCACTACGGGTATAATGTTTTATTTAACAATCTATATGGGATCCGCGGTGTTGCCATGTATATCTATTGCATTTGTTGAAAATTAATACCAGTTTTTGTGTTTCACTGTACGGACTTGGGAAATCCGTTGTAAAGAATCAATGGTGCTACATCGTTTTTATTAAATATTTGTGAAAATGGTTCTCCTGTACAGTATGTCCTAATATTAACATGACTGAATAATTTTTATAGATAACAGTCATTAGTTATTGGACACATAAGCATTCCTTGATTTAATTGTTTTGCCTCTTCTATTGTAAACACCACAAATTGTCACCTTTTTGTATTATTATATAATATAATTCCATATTTTACATCAATCTTCATTATTTCTGGAATCCATGAAATTATGACAACTACGTTGATACATAAAAGGTACATACCTATTATTCATATTTTTTTATTAACAGCACAGGTGTTGTAATATATTTTATCTACAACTATCATGTAACAGGTACGATTTGACACTATTTTCAGTGTCATAACGACGTATATCACCGCACTAGTGCGTTTTTGAATACATTACCGCACTAGTGCGATAATAAGAATCAAGAATAATATTAATACCAGAATTGAATATTTATTTCATAACATGTAATTTAGGGTACGAAAATAAAAATTGCACAAACCTAAAAAGTCAAGGTATTTACAAAGGAGGAAATAACCAGATTTTCAACAAATGCGAACGGTGGGAGACATTTGTGCATCAAAATTCAGTTGAAAATGGCCCAGTTTTTCGAAATTTTTATTTTTCATAAACGTTTACTACATGTTTTGGTGATAAACTAGTAAGTATAAAATTAAAAATATTTATAATTATTATAAGGTAATTTTTTCGAAATGTTGGAAATATATGTGTATATGCAGGGTGTTCATTTCAGGACTTCCCACCATAATTTTCTCGAAATGTGTGTATGTGAAAAGAAGATCCTGGGACACGTCAACAAATATATCGAAGGGGACAACTTTTTATCATAAAGGCGACGCGCCCCCTTTCACCCCCCGCCAGGGGGAGTTGCCAACTTCAAAATGGGAAGGGGTATCGAGTTATACCTCATTTTAAAGGTCTTTTTAATCTCTATATGTCTGTTTTTGTTTTTTTCAATTGATCGATTCGTTGTCGAAATATTTAGGAAAATCTGTTTGTGTAAAAAAGCAATTTATTAAAAATGGTTTACACTTTAGCTGAAAAAGTTGAAATAATGTTAATTTACGGCGCCGAAAACCAATGTGCTCGACGAACTGCTGCAATATTTAACCAAAGGCACCCAGATAAAGAACTCCTCTCATAGGTATGTCCTAAATCTAATCGGCAAATGTACTCAAACAGGATCTGTTGCAAACTTAAAACATGATCAGTCAAGAGTTTTGAATGAAGCCACTCAAATTGAAGTGATGTTATTATGGTATGAATCCTTATACTTCGTTACGTACCATTTCTGCTGCAACTGGGATTTCCTTAGGCTCTGTCCACACAATATTATCCTGAGGTGGGTTGAAGGGCACGACAGGAGTAAAGGAAATCGCATTGCTGATTCTTTAGCCAGGGAAGCCGCTGGACTGAAAATTCTAGGACCCAGTGACACCCACGGCCTAACGACTTCGACAATTGCGGAACTAGCCAAACGTTACACCCATGCTCAATCCCTTAAGACATGGGATGGAGTCAAAGGATGCAGTCTTGCCAGGATCACCCTGGGCGACCCTGGAAAGCTGGCGCCGAAGAAATATTTGGCGATGACCAGGAAAAACCTACGTTTAACAGTAGTATTTCTGACTGGTCACTGTCAACTAAGGAAACACCTCCATACTATGGGGTTAGTGGACACACCTCTATGCAGGATGTGTGAACAGGAAGATGAAACTGTCAGGCATGTCTTATGCGAGTGTCCGGAGTTATCGTCAATAAGAGAGTGTGTGTTCGGTGAGTCTTGGCCTACACCTGCCGATATAAAGGAGATGTCTCCTAGTGACCTGACCACCTTCCTGAGAAGGACAGGATGGACAATGACCTAGGAGGACAACTCCTCGGGAGGATGTACAATGGGTCACATGTGGCCTAAGTGCTGTGAGCCTACACACTCACCCTCCCCACTCTACAGATACAGGCTCTGTCCACAAAATTACAAAAATTAATAAATTCCATCCCTATAAAATGAAAGTATGTCAAGAGTAAAGTGAAGACGATTTTGACAGAAGAATTGAGTTTTGTGAACAAATGACTACAATTATTAATAACAATAACGAATCTTTAAAAAATATCTGCTTCACTGATAAGTGTACTTTTTATTTAAATGGTTTTGTCAACAAACATAATTGCAGATATTGGAGCAATGAAAATGACCATGTATTTGTCGAAGGGCATACCCAGCATCCCCAAAAAATTAATGTATGGGCCGGTATACAAGGAAAATCAAGTAATTGGTCCATTGTTTATAAATGGAAATCTAAATGGTGAGATGTACTTGAATATGCTAGAAAATACGATCAATCCGTTAATTACCGAAGGAATTGAAAATCAACTGGATACAGATGGCAACAACTTTCTTGACAAAAATTAGTTATATTTTCAGCAAGATGGGCTCCCCCCCACTATGTGCTTCCGGACCGTCAATGGTTAAACAATGTATTTCCCGGTCAATGGATAGGGCAAAGAGGACCTATAGAGTTGCCAGCTAGGTGCCCAAATCTACCACCATTAGATTTTTTTCTATTTTAAAATCAGTTGTTTACACACCCCCGCCACAAAATATAGAAGACCTTCGACAAAGGATTACTGCAGAATGTCGAGCAATTCGAACAAAAGTGTTTGAAAATGTGCGTTACGAATTTGAACAGCGGTTATACCATTGTTTGGCCAACAATGGGCAACATTTTGAGCAATTATTAAATTGAAAATCTGTGTACAATATTGTAATTTGGTTTTGAAGTAAAAGGAATGAAAATGAAAAGTTGCAATTTTTATTTTAATGGTACGAAGCAGCAAATAGATTTTCCTGAATATCTCGACAACGAACCGATCAATTTGAAAAAAAACAAAAACCGACGTTTAGAGATTAAAAAGACCTTAAAAGTGAGGTATAACTCGGTACCTCTTTCCATTTAAGATTTTGAAGTTGGCAGCTCCCCCTTACGGGGGGTGAAAGGGGGCGCGTTACCTCTATGATAAAAAGTTGTCCCCTTCGATATATTTGTTGACGTGTCCCAGGATTTTTTTAAAATACACACATTTCGAGAAAACTAGGGTGGGAAGTCCTGAAATGAACACCCTATGTATATATATTTTATAGATAATCATAAAACGATTTTATCACTCAGTATATTTTAGATTCTCAAGGTTATATATAACTAATTAAATGTTATTAACTCAATCAAAAGGCTCTTTAAAAATGCATAATTTCAAAATATAATTATTTAGGTGGATAAGTTGGCTAACCGTATATAAAAAATAAATTAACTTAGAATAATTTGTCTGAATTATTGAATATGAACATTTTCAGACATAAATTTATAATCAACTTATATACGCAACAACAAGTTAATACATCTGTACAGATGGAGAAAAAAAGATAAAAATATGAATCTTTTTTAATTGCTTGTATTTACTAATGTATTACTGAAAAATGTAGTGAACTTTTGTTTGCACCATACACCAGCGGGTGAATTTGAATATCAAGTTATTAAGTTTATTTTTATATTTTATTGCTATTGGTTTACAATTATATAAATCAGATAGTGTTAAACGTATGGTTCTTACTTGGCTGCTTCTATCACTAGTAATGTATTAAATGTGGTGAATCTCTTCAATGCAAATGATTACATAGTTGCCAAATAACTGGAGCTGGTATCCACTGCTAATTATAAGCAAGTATATACACGACATATACCCTCCTTTGCAGAGCCAAAGATTAGTGTGGTAATAGGCTGAACTAAATAACCCGAAAATAAGCGTAATTCAAGACATACGAAGTCCAGCTGAATTTTTGTTAGGAGGCATAAGAAATGTCTCAGAATCAGAATTATAAGGAAATGCTATATGAGATCCGTATACGGAGCTCATATGTCAGTGGAGCTCAGATCATATGTAACTTTTCTGTACACGGATCTCATATCCTACGGAGGATAAATATATATATATATATATATATATATATATATATATATATAACTGAAAGAGACGATTTATGTGGGGATGTGACAAGGAAATACCAGAGAGTACTCTTTTTAAAATATATTCCGAGCTTTCGAATATAACATATTCATTTTCAAGGAGTTATTTAAGTGAGAATGTCGGTATAATTGTGAAATATATAAAAAAAATTGACACAAAAGTGCATTATAAATTAAACTCAAAAAACAATATTGTTTTTTGAGTTTAATTTTTGTGTCAATTTTTTTTATATATTTCACAATTATACCGACATTCTCACTTAAATAACTCCTTGAAAATGAATATGTTATATTCGAAAGCTCGGAATATATTTTAAAAAGAGTACTCTCTGGTATTTCCTTGCCACATCCCCACATAAATCGTCTCCGTTACTTAGTTGGCAAATATTTCTAATAATTTATATATATATATATATATATATATATATATATATATATATATATTGTATGCTAGAGGTTATTTAGAATTCAGTAAATTCTAGGTTAGATTTCGGATACGACAATCGGATTAATTTGAATCAAGAAAATCAAGAAATTTTGAGTACTTTCGGACATCGTGTCGTCGGATAACGGATGCATGTAACGCCAGCCTTGGGCGCAATGCAAATCTGCGGCTGGACCGATTCATGTTGAAATCTTTGACTACATTCTTCTCCTGGTGTCATTCCAAAGTTTTCATTGCTTGTTGTGGACTGCGTATCAACTTTTTCGGAAAAGAATCGGCACTGATTTTTGTTACAGTGAAAAATAGATCAAATTCTTCTATTGTATAATGCCAGTCACTATTGAAAATTTCTACTGTAGATGTAGAAGTATCAACTAATACTTCCTTCGTCGATTTTTTGCTTCAGTTGCCCATTTTGTACCGATTTGTTCAGCTTCATGAGTTTCACTTGTCCCTTGAGCTAGCTGCAGTATTAATTTGGTTCTGTTTTTTCCAAACATTACTAGCTCTTTATCTGCAAAATGAAAATAATATTAGGAAAACATTTATTTACAATATGGCCTTATGACTTAGTATCTCTAAATGATTTTTTAATAAATATAAATGAAGGAGAAAAATCTATAAAATTTGAAATTGAAAATAACAATTTTTCACCATTTTTGGATATTTTTATCAATAAAACACCTACAGGGTATGAAACAAGTGTTTATCGGAAGCCAACACACACTAATAGGTATTTTAATTTTGAATCAAATCATGCTATAAGCGTTAAAAAAGGGGTAGTAAAATCTTTATACGATAGGGCCAGAATCATTTGTTCTAATGATAATCATTTCACAAAGGAGGAAACTCTACTGAAAAATGTTTTAAATGCCAATAATTACCCGGCAGAATTTGTGAATAAAGAAATCAAGAATAAAGAGAAAGGCTCATTGTTAATACCCCATAAGAATAACAATAATATTAATAATTCAGCTAACATAATTTTTAAAAACTTGACAATACCGTATGTTAGGGGTTTGTCAGAAAGAATTAAGAAAATTGGTTATCAATTTAACATTCGAACCAGCTTTGAATCTAACAATACTTTGAGATCTATCTTAACAAGAACGAAACCAAAAAATGAAGAACAATCTTCAAAAATTGCATATATCAGATATCTTGTGAATGCGACAAATTCTATTTAGGTGAAACATCTAGACCATTGAAAGTCCGAATAAGTGAACATAAAAAATACATCAAAGTTAGGGAGTTCTTCAAGTCAGGTATTTGTAAACATTCCTGGGAAGAGGGGCATAAAATTCAATGGGATTCGACAAAAATAATATTGAAAGAGCCCAATAATAAAAGACGAAAAATCAAAGAAAGTGCTTTGATACAACTAAATGCAGATAAATGTGTAGCTAGTATTTCAGCCGAGTGTAGTCAAATTTGGTTACCAATGTTAGAAAGAGAAATTTCCAATAATCAGTTACCTGCGTTATCAGGATAGCATCATAGGTTTTTATCCAGGTTTTCTTATGATTTATCATTGGAATAGTTGTTAATCGATTAATCGATACACACTTCAATACACAAAATCACCAAACTGAGTTATACATGTTTTGAAAAAAAAATGATCATACACAAAAAAGTAACAACAAACGCGTTTTATTAACAACATTTCCGAAATAAGCTAAAAAAAAGCGCTATCCCAATAAAAACCGTTCCTGGAACGTGCACTTCACTGGATTCCATTTCTAGTAGACTATCATATCGTTATAATGTCATAAAATAAAATATTTTATTTCACATTTTACCAGTGGTGTGATCTACTATGAATGGACCTTAATAAAATTTGACAACAAAGTTTTGTAGTCTTGAACTTCAAAATATTATTGATTGTCTAGTTGTCATATTTTTTCGTTGTGTCAGATTGGGACCAAAAATTATTTTATCAATTTTATTGCTAGTTAATCTTGACAACGGTAGCTGGAACGCTACCGAAACGTCGAAATAAAAAACATTATTGTGGTTTGATTCCCAAAAGAATAAGAAAAAAGAATAAGTAATGCCACAAGGAACTTACAGAAGATATTTATTTACAAGTTGGGAGCAAGAAGACGTATGTCACTTTAGTTTAAAAAGGAATGACATGCAAAAGGATGTATGTCAAAAAATCATTAGTCTCAACTTACATACTATTAAGCAGAAACAGGCAAAAGATGGAAAAGTTATAATTAAAATGCTAAGGTCACCACGACGATATTACCTATTGTCCTAAAAACTGTGTCACTTTACATTTTCCTGGACATTCAATTCAACAAATAAATGTATTCTTGGGAACTCAACTGCATCAATTTCTGAATCATTGCATAAATAATTTGCTTTGATACAGATAATTTCACAGCTCTTTCCACACTATTTACATCAATATATTTCAATATCCTGAGTCTACCCTTTTAGTTCAGCCATTTAACACTTTTACGAAGAGAAAATTGTTAACAGGATAGGAACAGTTGGTGAATGGTAAATAGGCGTATAACAAACGTAAAAAGAATTAATGCGTGAGCAGGATATATTTGGGGGGTGAAAAAAGGTTGAATTTTGGATTATTGCGATTTCCAGCGGAAGTTGACGTCAGAGAGAAAAGTGTACAGCGGAGAAGTTGTAGATCATAAAAAGTTCCACAACTTTTGTATAAATGATTTTTTTATATAACCTCAAAATCTCCGAGAAAAATGCGAAAAACCACTTTTATCGTTTTTTATTTTTTATTTACACAATAATAATTTCATTTTGACGAAACTTGGTAGGAGTATACCTTTTCATGACCGAAAAATCCACAAATTTTCAGATAAAAAATATCAAGATACTTCCGAGATATTCATGTTTCTCGGTGTTTAGACATCTAAACTGTTTTGCTATTATTTAATGTAATTATTTGTATACCCGCCTATGTGCGAGCAATTGTACACGCATGCTCGCTGGACGCGAGCTTGGTGCCCATTTTCGCGGTACCGGCTTAATTTCTCACATTCTCACCAGTACTAATTTAGACTCCGTGCAACAAGCATGTATACTATTTAAGCTACAATTGGTAGTAACATCATAAAATCAATATATCACTTTATACTCAATTCATAAAGTTCAAAATTTCTGTTTTTACCATTTAAATACTGTGTTGAATAAATATTCTATTATTGTGACTGTCTGATTCATCAGAAATATTTTAAAACGTGACAACGCCGCATTGCCGTTAAAAGACCGAACCGCTACATACCACGCGGAGGGGGACGAACCAAGAGATCAAGCGAGATCCTCACCCTGACAACATGTGCAGTGACTGCTATTAACTTTTAATTTTGTTTTCCTTTATGTTCAATCACATTTAAGTTTGTTTAACTATTTAATTGTTATAATAAAAATTATATCATACAGTCCACAATTTATTGAAGAAAATGTTAGTCATAACAGTGACTGTGTGGAACATTATTTTATCATCCAAAAACACCAGCGATCTATCGAAGGAAAATCATTAAGTTCAGGAGAGTGAAAAAGCTCACATCCCGCACATAGTCCCACGAGCCGATGAATCAAATTTATACATCTACAAGTACACATGCATGGCCAAAGCTGAACCACGAGGTCAAATTTGTTGTTTCCACTGTTTCCAGGCGCCTGCGGGGTGGCGATAGGCACACCTGAAGCTCGAAGCGTTTCATAAAAAAGTGTTTTGGTTTTTTTCTTTTGTTGAATTGTTACAGTTGTTGCCGATTTGTTTGTCTGCTGGTTGAAGGGAAGCTGTAAACTCACATTGGATCTATGAAATTTTTTATTTTATTTAGTTTTGAACATATTCAATTATTAATAGGATATTTGTAACTTTATTTCACAATCAATTTATGCTACTACACTTTGTGTAATTTAGTTGTCAAGGCGGTGTCTTGACAAAAATCATTCACATTTTATTGCATTTTCACTTGTCACATGCTGTTAAGCTGTTACGTTTTTCGTCTGAAAAACTATTTCATTTAGTGAATTTT
>CAJUYG010005040.1:0-14906 GCA_910591675.1 Galerucella calmariensis | reverse complement strand
AATCTAGGAGTAAGGGCGGAGTAAGAAATTTTTATTAATAAGACAGAATAAGTTTAAATATGTATTTACCGTGGTCATTTTTTGGTCTGGTGCTCGACATTTATTTTGGTCTTCTCTCGACAAATATTGGGTCTGCCTACTTGGGTATTTGAAAATCTTGATTTCTATTGGTCAATTTTTCAGTTTTATAATGAAAACCAGTATTATAATGAGTATCATTATGAAACTGGAAATTGGCATTTAATTGATAATTTATAGTATAGGAATAGAAAAAGCTTATATTTAGAATCATTTATTGTAATTTGTAACTTTTGACATATTCTTGTCCAGTTTTTTCAGGCAGTTTTGAAAACTGATTTTCCTATCAATTTCCCTTGATCGTTACAAAACAGAAAAAGCCTTATATTATAACAGTATTAAATAACACTAATAACAGTAAATTAGTGGGTAATAAAATTTCAAATACACGAATTAAGTCAAGTAAAATTAAAATAAAAGCTAACAACACCTTGTATTGCATGAAAACACAATGAATCGAAAGACTGGTGAAAGGTGGGTGTACATTTCTGGTTCCCGCGTGACGTAACTGCGCGGCTCGGACGCAATTGGGAGTAGAAATCAGCATACCGTGAGTAAGTGTATCTTGAGTTACGTATATATTTGCTCTTTACATTATTACAAATAAAATATGCTCTATAGCCTATAGAAGTTTTTTTTTTAATCGTGGAGAACGTATAGTCTTTCACTTGTATAGCATGGCTATTATTCACTTGGATGAACAATGGCCACCATTCTGCACTTGTTGAAGAATATACTATTCCACGAAAGTGATATATGTGATAATATGAATATATTATTTATTAACGTGAAACATAGAACAACATACGGATATTATCTACAATTCAACATTTAAACTAGTGACGAATCTGCATTATAATTTCAGTGAGTATTTGTTTCCATATTTTTTTCTGTTAATCAGCAAAGGGAATATAAATTGATTTTATTTTTGGATAACCCATTCGTAACTTATTTATATTACCTAAAAAAATATGCTGTCAAAATTTGCTGAATACCAAATTTCTCACCCATTCACAATTAATAACTTTTTATTTTCCACTATTGTGTACTGTGTTCAATTTTTTTATGTATCAGCAGAACAAAGTTGAGACGATATAAATAAACGACACTGATGCTAATAAGCACATTCCTGTCATGTGAGAGACACGTCTAGTGTTTTTATTATCTTTGTGCATGCTTGTATATTTTTTTCATGGAAACAGTATGCTAACACAATTATTCGAGATAACCGACACTCTCTAATTGGTACGCACACTGAATATTATATAGAAATATATATTCATACTGAATTTTATGCAAAGTAAATTAGAGAGTAGAAATTTCGTAATTAAATTCTACCAGCGCTCAAATGGTTATTAACGGAAAATACGAAAAAATTGCCACTACAGATAATAAAAGTATACAGGGTATACATATTGTGATGATTGAACATAATTATTCTCAAGTAAGCATCACTTCGATCAGATTGTGTTAAATCAGGCGGATATCAATAGCTAGGTCTACTATGGGCGAACAAACTCATCTGACAGCCACACAAGCCAAATCCTGAAGGTACGTTTTCCTCCACATTAGCAGGTCGCTCACGACTGCGACCAAAGTAGCAACGATTATATTCTTCGACGAATTTTGCGAAGAGATGTTTTCCTTCGATCGGCTCTTGTTAAATATTCTTCAACAAATTTAATTCTGTGGCAGTCGCTTTCATATTAATGATTATTGTATTATTATATTTTTCTGTTATAGTTATAGCAAAAATTCTTGAAGGTTATGGTTTTAACATGAAAAAAAGAGATGGAACTGATTATACTGAAGCTAGTGTGAAAACACTTTGGAATACGACTCTCAAATTGTTCAGGAAAAATATTTTCTAGAATTTAACATCAAAATTAATCCATTTGAAAATATTACCTATAAATTTGCTTGATTGGCCAGGAATACAAAACGTATAAAGCTTCAGGCTAAACCTGAAATTGAATAGATGAGGCTTTTACTTGATGTAGATGTAGAATCAAACGATTCGTTTGATAAAGCTACTGTGTTAGCGAAACGCGTCACTTTATGTTTAAATAGAATGTAGATTCAACAAAATAAAATTGTTTGATTTCATAGCTAAACCTGAAACCAGAAAAAGAAGATCTAACGCGTTAGTAAAATAAGGAGTTGGTGAACAAGAAGTAATTAAGCTTACAGGACATTCCTCTGCCCATTCTTTGAAATCATATTTACAATTAAATGAAGAACACCATTTTCAACTTATAGAGAAGCTTTGAGAAAATAAAAATAAAGAAAAGGAATCCTCAGTTTCTAACTTAAATTCATCACAGGTTATGATGCAAAACAATCCCCAAAATAATGCTATAACGTATAATTATAATAATTGTACTGTTTACATAAATAAGTAATTTTTTTTTCATTTTCAATTAAAAATTTTGTAAGGTAAAATTTTTCTCTTGTCGTGTTCAAGTTTGTTGCTTTTAGGTAATTTTGCTCAGAGACATTTAATCCAAAATGAATTCGCAAAATTGCCAAGCAACAAACTTTCATGACAATCGAAAAATTTTGCCGACAAAATTTTCACTCTCGTGATATTATATATGATTATTTTTTTCACTTGTCAAAATCTGACACTTTGGTGGTTTTAACCAATAGCAATACATTATTGTAGCCAATCACTCGGTATTATACTGATAATTATGCTTCCTCATTGATAATACCTTGTTTACATTGAAACGTCAAAATTTACTTTGATTTTGTCATTATTGACAACTAAAAGTGCTTCGAATTTTATTGAAAAATGAACACAAACTGATTCAGTGCCATCACCCAAGGGAATATTGAACATTCAGGTAATACAAAATTTTTAATTGTTGAAAAAAATAATTTTCCCAAATACAACTCGCTCTTCAAATTTTATCACATCAATTTTTATTTCCATCACTCAAACTTGTTTATTTGAGGCAAAAACATTCAAACAAACCGAATTTAGATAAAAGATAAAATCCCTCGTCCTAACGGACTCGTGATTTTATCAATCGGTTTGTTTCCATATTTTTGCCAAATAAACAAGTTTTCGTGGAAAAGAAAAAATTATCGATGAAATTTGAAGCACTCGTACCTTTGATAATTTTTTACTGAATATAGTAACCAATCAAATTACTTAATTTCAAGCAATGTGTCAAATTTCATCCAATCACCGCTGTATTACAGCGATAATACCCTACATGTGGTGTTTTCAGTTTGGTGTTTACTTTTTATTAAACAATAATTAAACGTCAAACTGACAACTGGATTGAAATATCGCGAAGATTAGGTATTGCATCTAACGATTCAATTAATTTACCAATTGTACTTTTCACAACTGAAGTTTTAAATGAAAAGGAATACTATTTGAATAAAACTAATAAAGTTTGTATTGAAAAGTATTAAAAATCAGATTGGCATTCAATTTTTTGGAAGCTACAAAGTAAAAAATCATCTTATCGAATACTCCTCGGGTCTTGATAAATACTCAAAATTTTGTCGTAGAGAATCTTTCAAGCGTGTTGCTCGAAGATAATAGCCCTCGGCCTGCGGCCTTGGGCTATTATCAAGCAACACGCTTTCAGCATTCTCCATGACAAAATTATCTCGGTATTATCAAGACCCTAGGGGTATCACTACTGAAAATGAATGAACCCCTGGAGGTGACTCATGATTTTAATAATAAATTATATAGTGTGTCAAGGAGTTCAACTCTTTGTAGTAAGCTCCATTTATTGTGATTTACTCTTATTTTTTAATGGTTAGAAGTAATACCTATTTGATACTTGTCGTACATATCAAATAAAATTGAGTTGTTGTTGTTGTATTCATTGATATTTGACATAATATATGTCGATGGTTTTATTAGCACGTTGAGCAGAATTACGAACTGATGGATCACTCTCACACACATATACACACTCACACAAAAACAATATAAATGGTGAGGTGGTGAGGTATAGGTCGTTTAGGACCGTCAAAAATCAAATACATCCATATTATATCTACAATTTCTCAAGCAATTTGTAAGATAATTACTTTTATATTAACATGGTATTGAATGCTTATCATTTTCCATATAGGAGTAGTAGAGTCAACGCTTCATTAATTATTAAAGGAATATCGAGGTAGAGGAACGAGCAAATATTAGTGGAATACCAAGACTTTCGAAAAATTGTGATAAGTGAATGAAAAATGCTGTTCAAAGAACAAAAATGAGTTATCTATAGTGGTTACATTTTGCAAGCCTTGAAGCAAATTATATTCATCTGTGTAATCCTTTGAATAAATGTACTTTGTTTATTATATGCATGCTATTTTCACATATTTGGAAAGATATCGTCAAATGTCTATGGATGTTATTAGCTATTGAAGGTTTGAAAAATATATAAAAGAATGGGTTTTGTGAAAGTATAGTGAAAATTATGGAATGGTTTGAAAAACTAACTTATTGACTTCCTTTTTATTGCATTCAGTTATTTGCTAATTAAAAACAGCTATATTAGAAAATCGAAAATAGCTATTTGTGGGTGGGAATTAAATCGTCGATACGTCGATACGACTCATCTTCATTTTCATCTGGCCACTCTATACCACATTAAATGGAAGATCAGTCTCAACGTATATCGTTCAACGCTTCAATGGCCTGTTAAAAAAGAAACGATGGGACATCGCAAGGGTAGGCAATATATTGACGTAATAAAACTGTTGGCTGAATGAAAGCGAATATGTTTGTCGAGGAAACGGAAAATCAGAGGCGTGACCAATTTTACTGCTACCAAAATATCCCGAGGAGAATGTATGGTGATTGTAAAGGAAGGGATTCCAGCTATGAACGTATTTTTCCATGAATGAGAAATACTGGAGATGGGAATAGGATGAATTTGTCCACTTGAAAAAAAAGGAAAATTTAAATATTTTGACAAAAAGAGATAATTTTGATTTTCTCTCCAACAAAGTGGGCTATTCTAAAAATTATATACTATATATATGCTATTACTAGAAACAATTAGTTTGATTTGAATAGTATTGATATTTTTTCAATTCTATTGACTTACAAACTTCACCCGGCGCCTATTTCAGTGTGGTACTATCGACAAAGGCAAACAAGATCCCAGGGAAGTCAAGTTGAATAAACTATAACCAGGTAAAAAAAACAATATCCAACCTTATTGGTATAATTTATTATTATTTTAAATCTAATTTTATTCCACTGTCAGACTTATCATTAAGATCAATTACAATAGGCTTTATCTAGGTATATTATTGTGAATATGATTACCGGGTGTCCCAAGGTATCGTATACAGGCAATATTTCGCTTATTTGACAGGATAATTGATAAAAGAAAACTGCATTGAATACCTTCCTAATGACTTATTAAGAAATGTTTCACATTTGACAGCCCTGTGGTAGCTATCCCTCACTTCATATTTTCAAATAGCACCCCCTGTTCATTGATGTATACTGCTACAGTTAGCAATATTGAAAAGAAGTTTCGTGAAACTGAACATATTAAAAATATTGAAAAACTAGGTAAAAATGTTCAATTTACTGATGAATAAACCTGGAGGTACTTCTAGAGATTGAGGAGAATCCTCATAAGAAAACTCGAGAACTTGCCGCCGATGGTACCACCCTTACAAAGTTCAGTTGGTTCAGGATGATCTTCATAAAAGGCAAGAATTCTGTGAATTGATGATGGACAGAATGAACGCAGATTTGCAGTTCATAAACAAAATAGTTTTTGCTGATGAAGCGACGTTTCATTTAAACGGAACGGTAAACAACAGAACCGTAGGTACATATTGGAGCAGAGAAAATCCTCAATGGATATGTGAGGCTCACACTCAATATCCTGAAAATTGAGTAAACTTTAAGAGTAAATAATGAAAAAATATTAGTGTGCTCTTCGCAAACTACCAACACAATGAAATCGGTTGATTACATCAATAAAAAATTGTTTATTGAAAACAACTATCATTGTTTATTGAAAACAATTATCTTGGGGTCAGGCGATTGACTGTTTTTAATGTTAACCTCCTCTGAAAATGTGAATTACAGTGAACAAAATATAAAAGCAGCTTTCCGGACAATGTTATATTTGTAATATTTACTTGCCGCTGTTGAAGAAGTATCAAAATGAAGACAGTTATTTGTACCATATTTTTATTGGCTTTAATCATGTGTGCTATGAGTTCACCGATTGTTAAGGAAGATAAAGGTACGTCAATTTTTTTTAATTGTCTTCGAAAAAAAGTTTATACTGTGAGAATTTGAATGTCCTGTCAATTAAAACTATGATTTCGCAAAAACCAGTTAGCTGCTAGCTGCGCTTCATTCCTGTTGCTTCCAGAACTGGATCTTATTGGCTTGAATTGTTAGTACAGTTTCTCCATGATATTCTCCTGATATGGATAGTGTCACTAATATGGATAAAAAAAACTTATCCGCCCAAAAGACACGTGTCGCTCTGAAGCAATTGGTGTCAACTTTTCTGTCGTTTGTTATTGGACCACTTTCTTTGTGGTCCCAAGCATAGATAACATAACACTGATAGATGGGAATCTGACCCGTGGCGCTTCAAATGACGAATTAATTTTACCAGTGGCGCCATCTTACAGGTCGGAAAATGAAACTCCAACACATTTGACATGGTTGTGATCTCCGCTAACAGTGGAAAAAGAAGATTCCTGTAAATTTACAGTTTTTCGCGGCTGGCGCCATATTCAAAATTACTGTGATTTTATTTTTATTGCAATATGGCATTTATGGTCCATTTTTTGAAATTTCATTCAAAGTAACTCAACATTTTGATTGATATCACTATAATAGCAATCAAATAGTCAAGTTAAATTAAATGAAATGTCAAAAAATGAACCATATAATGCCTGGAGTGGGAAAAATAAAGCAACAATCATCAAGTTTATATATTTTATTTAAAATAAAAAGTACACAGCAAATAAAACGTTTTTTACATCTTTTAATGACAAACAGGAAGAACAATAAATGTAGTAAATTATTTTGAATCGTATACGAAGTAAGGTAAAACGATTTTTTAAGGTAAGAAGCATTAATAAGTTTATGATTAACAGTGATCAGGAAAAGACGCAAAGTACAACAAATAGTGGAACAGTGACCCTCTCACCGTTATTGTTGAAATACAGAAAAAGATGCATATTGTGGAGTACAAAAATAATCAAATATAACATATTGAAGTTAAAAATTCACAAACATTCAATAAAAATCAATAATCACTGAAATAGGAGAAGGAGGTATTGTTTTCAAACACATAACTTTTAGTAAATACATAATACACAAATATGAGAAGATAATGAAAAAATGGGCATGTTCATCAGTCAACTTAACGCATTGCTTGAATGGTCCTTGCATTCGATCGACTTCATATAATCGAGATAAATGCGACCAAGATGCCACTTTGTTGCTGCTGTTCATCCCGTATTGAAGATCCTTACATAAAAGACCGTTCCTGATCCCCTTTAATAAATGGGGGGATCATAAAGGTGAACGATCTCTTGAGAAGGATCTCCAACTGTGTAAGTTAGGGTCCCAGTGCGACTAGGTCCTACTAATTGATTCACGGCAGCTTGATTAGTGGCACCTTGGTCACATACAGTAGCGATCACAGTGATACTGATCGCCTGCAATTCTCCAATAATCGTTTTGATGCAATGCACCAAGTCGACTGTTGGTGTGGTACCTTCACAAAAACCAAAATTATGGGTTCTTCCAAGGTTACGAATACCTTTTGCCATGAATACTAGGGCGTGGTCAGCAAACTGTAACCTTCGCTTCCTAACACCTAAGTCCACAAACCCATATACAGAATGTGTTTTCAGATTATATTTTAAATGAGGATGGAGAGAAATTTCATCAAACATTAAAACACAATACCTGTCCTCCTCCCCCAGCTTACTGACCTGGATCTTTAAATGTGTGAAAATGTGTTCATTTACACCTGGTAAAAAGGATACACTATTCAGGATTTTGTTTAAAGATTTCCGAGATGGTAAGCTGAAAAACTTGGACAGGAAGCGATATGCTCGGGCGCTTTTCTTGTACAATGACAGTGCAAACAATTTGTCATCTTGGCAGAACCTACGCCCCTTGGGCTTCATACGCAAATTTTTCAGATTTGATTCAAAAAAATTGAGGGCCACTTTCGAGTAATTACCCAAGATGTTCACTAATCCTTCCTTTTCAGTAACTAGTTTCACAAAATGTTTTATATCTTTTTGGTCAACATTTTTCGCTCTAAGGCGCTTTATGAGGGTCACTGTCTTGTAAAAAACTTTTTTTGTTGATGCCTCGGCTTCTGCAAATAAAGAAAGTAATTTGAGTTAAATGTTAAATGTACTCATTTCAAAGATATTTTTTAAGAATAACATTGTCTCGTACAAATAAAAAAATATTTTTATCTATCAGCAACTGTTTCTGTGGACAGATCGGCAGATGTATATTGAAGAAAACATGAAACACATCCATTTCTAGTTTGCTTATGATTATGACTTGGTTATGACTATCATGACTAATATATTATATTATCTAATTAAATTTGGATATTTTTTTTCATATAGCTCACTACTGACCTTTGAAAAACGCTTGTACCTTTCTTCGAGAAATTCTTTTTTTTACTTCTGGGAGGTGGAGCATACATATTTGCAGTATCTGTAGACAATTTAATCATTTACTAATATAGTACTATAAAACATGTTATTCAGTTTGTTTTTTATGGAAATTAAACAAATCAAATAATATAACAAAAGACACATATAGAATATATTTTAATTGATACATACCATTATTTGATAATGGCTTGATGCTCTGCAAAATGTCTTCCTCACACACCCGGCTCGTGGATGGAATAGCTGTAACATAAAAATTATGTTAATATTTCTTAGGTACATTGTATGACTGCCAAAATTATATCATAACGGGTTGCAAAAAAACTCACCATTAATCAATTCCCTTGAATAGGTTTTGGTTGTTGTTGTCACCTTCCCAACTGGGGAATAAAAAACAGATTCTTTCATCGCATCTACAGAAACTTTGTATCAGTTAAATTATATCAAACTTACAACAATAAATACCTTTATTTTGCTGAAGAGCTGTTACCTGTGAGAGTACCATAGTGGGAAACAAAAAATCAGATCCCTCCTTTGGATTGTAATCTAAAAAAACACTCTAATATAATAACATTCAATAAATATATGTACAAAAAAATTTACTTACCAGGCAAAAACAGGGATGGCAAAGAAAACCTTTTCAATACCATGCCCTTGCCTTTTTCTACTCTAACAAAGCAGTCCTGGCCAAAGTGACGAGGGCAAATTCTTCAATTTTTGTGCCTTGTTAAATCCAAAAAGAGGTTTCCACTTCTCTCCAGCCAAACCGAACGTTGTTCTTCATGGCTCGGAAGTTTAAAGCTGTATAAAAGAGTAACTACTTCAATATTTTGTCACTTTTCAGTTAATTAAACATGTTTTATATTATTAAAAAAAACTTACCGGGTGCACCTCACAGTACCTACAGTCCTCAACTATACATTTTGTTGCCATTGTCTATATATAAAAAAGTCCACACTAAACTAAACTAACACACCGACCTAAACAAAATATTATATATTATATACAATAACTTGGAAAATTTACTACTAAGGCACAAAATTGACAAAATCGCCAACAACGTAGATAATTTAGACTGGACACGTCAACAAACAAGTGATTATTAGGTTAAGTTAAACAGTCGAAGTGGGTGGCAGAAGGTGGAAGTATCTTTCAACGGCGTTACAGTTCTCTTCATGCTCTCATTAAATCCGCAATTTTAGTATATTTCCGACCCCCTAGGTGGCGGTACCCTCGCTCGTTCAGAGATTCCCTACCCTGGTCCCAAGAACATATAATGTCGTTGCAGAACCTATTGTCGCTGGCTCATCAGCTTGTTTATTCTCAGTGATATCATTATGTCTCGTAACCCACACTTTAATAGAGTCTGGCAGTACATTTAGTTTTCTCTGGGAGTCCTTTACCAGCCTGGTTGTTACCTTGCAAGTATTTCAAGCTTTCTAATAAGGCCTTTGAGGCGATAATGTCCTAGAAATGTAGTTTGACTCTGGCTCAGACATTAATTTCTTCTTACCTGATTGTAGTCTTCCAGGAGTATCTTTAGTTGCCCAATAGATCTTCCCGATGATATTCTCCTCTTTTCGGCAGTCACCAAATTGATAATCCAATCAATTCTATCAATTCCCATAACTCATCGATGAGCTTATTGTGGTTCCCAAGAATTTTATATTCCAAAAATTTATCAACTTTGAACTTCCATATTCATGGTAAATATATGGTATCTCTCCATGGAAAAGCTTCCAGATTTTTGACTTTAGTTCAAAGTTAGTGAGTTTTGGTTGCTTGGTTAAATTATATCGTGATCTTTTTAACCTTGCGCGGAGCTCTAGGGGGTCACGCGGGCTTCCCTGTGGGCTTGCACCAAAGTATTCATCGAATCGAAAGACTTTTGAGAAAATTTCTGTTATATATACCCAAACAATTTTATATCAACTTGGTGCTTATTGAATTTATTGTTTGTATTGTTGATGAATCTTTTTACGTTTGAGGGAAAATATTAGTATTATTATCATAAAAATATTAAATATTCTTGCAATATACAAAAACATTTATTTTCGAAGCAAATTATCATAACCAAAATATATTAATTTTCACATCATTAGATGAGAAATTTAAGCCAAATTGACATGGACAATCCACTTGAATGAATTATATATTCCATGAATTATTAATTTAACAATTTTGTCGAGACGAGCAAGACAAGCTAGAAACTTCGAGTTACTATCCCATTCCAATTATTTTCATTGTATATTCTTTTATTATACTTTTAGAAGTTGACATCCACATCGTAGTTAAAAGAGCCACTTGCGACGTTCTGAGTATTGAAGCTGGTGGTGTCAAGCTGAACGATGCAGCCTGTGCTGCCCATTGCCTTTCTCTGGGAAAAAAAGGCGGTTGGTGTAATGATCACAAAGTTTGTAATTGTAGAAATTAATATA
The DNA here is from genome assembly GCA_910591675.1 of Galerucella calmariensis. NCBI lineage: Eukaryota > Metazoa > Arthropoda > Insecta > Coleoptera > Chrysomelidae > Galerucella > Galerucella calmariensis. Next base: position 3,726 of record CAJUYG010005040.1, on the reverse strand, counting down.
ATATAAAAAAAATGTATGTATATGGAAAAAATATAATTCCATTTTGTAACCACACGAGTGCCTTTTTGATACCCACCTACCACGGAGAGAAATGACCAATGAATGAGTTCAACGAAACCATTCAATCGCTTTGAGAGGAACCTAGTGATTTTGCAATAGAAATCTTGGTCGTCGTCCAAAATGAATCACATTCATCATAGGAATTTTCAAAGACAGTTTCACCCTTATCACTTCACTCCTGTCAAAATTTGCTTCCCAGAGTTTCTGTCAACGCATCCTCAACAAGTATAATAATGATGATGACCTACATATCATTGGGGAAATGTCTTGTTTTTCCGATGAAGCGACTTGTGTATATTGTTTGTGAAATTTGCTGAGACCTGAAAGATCCATTGAGCTCACTTATTTTCACTTGGCTCTTGACAATTTCAGAAACTAGTTGCTCTTTCAGTCCTATTTCCCGGAGAAATTTTAGAATCCGCATTCGTCTTGCTCCACTATTCTGAGCTTAAGGTGACAGTATCCCATTAGGGCTCCCCACTTTTAGTGCAGTTTAACTCCAACTTAGACATACATTTGTTGTATTTTTAGACATTCTCAAAATAAAGTAATCTCAAAAAGAATAGTTTGCGTAGCACCGCCCTATAAGTATTCTTCAAACTAGCTAAGGATGACTTAATATTCAGCTACCGATCCAAGCTATTCTTGAAGTTAAGAGCAACTTACGAAAGGCGTACTGAAATTCCAAACGGACATTAGCTCTTCCAAGATCTTTCTAATTGTCAGATTTTCCATATTTTTGGCTTAGTCAAATTCTTCTTATATTACGTTAGAGTTGATACTGCAAAATGGTTCCGGCCTCCAAAAGGTGCTGAAGTCTCCCTCTTCGCTAGTTCATTCACTTTTTCATTCCAGCAACTTTTACCAGGCAAGGAGTTTCCAATTGGCGGAGCAGCTATTATTGGGAACAACAGAATCCGCATGCTCTTAGAGGATATTTTCAGCCTGGTTGATGCAGGATGGAACTTAAGTTCCCATCCCTTGTTATAGATTATAAGTATGTGACATCTCCCCAATAATAGATTGGAAAAGAAAGAGATATGGAATGGTCAACAAGAAGTCCTGAGTATAACCCAATTGATTTTTATTTCCAGATACATAATAGGAAGTAATTAGTTCATTAGTTTTTGCATGTCGAATTTATCCAGGAGACCAGCTCTGGAGGGATTTGAAGTTGCAAAAACCTCCACTGAAAAGATTATAAAATGTAAAATGCAAGTGAAAGGGGGTGACGTAGAATATTTAATTTGAACTTGCTCTTTTTATGAAATGTTTTCAATTCTAATCTATCGTCAAAATAAAACCTCGTATTATGAGTTCTTCACTAGTATTATAATAACTGTTTATTTGTATGAACCACGCTGTATTCGTTTCGTATGTACATAGGAATCGTTATGCCTCATCGAGTCCAGGTCGGCATTTAATCGACGACTACCTGAAAATGGGAAATTGCTAAACATTGTGCAAAATTCTTAAATTAGAAGAACGTAAATTTGCAAAAACTAATTTCAACTTGCAAACGAGCTAATTTGGCATGTCAGGAAAAGATAAGTGTGATCTGGAAGGAAAAAGGGGATACAATTATGTTCCGAGAAACGAACACGACAAAACGTGTACAACGGAAATAATGCAATAACTTTTATAAACCGGTGGTAAAACTTAACTCTCCTTTTACTTCAATTTTTGTTTTGTTCAACTTCCAAGAAATTACGAGTTTAATTCCATTTCCTTAAAAATGTATAGTTTCATTTCAAGGAATGGCGATTTAATTTCTCACAAGTTTTATTGTTAAATCTAATTGAAATCCAAGCAAATACTGAAAATACTACAAAATAAAAAAAAACATCATGGAATGCGGCAAATAACTTAGAGGACTGGCGACTCGGAGCAGTGTAACACTGGAGTGGGTCCTAGGTCACAAAGGAATCGCTGGCAATGAAAAAGCTGACGAACTGGCAAAATCAGGATCGTCAACCCTGATGAACGGACCCGAACCAGCTGTGACCTTCCCAGATGCTCAACTAGGACATGGTTGAAAGGGTGGGTGGAAGAACAACAAAATAAACACTGGAAGAATACGCCCAAGCAAACACATGGGAAGAAATCATGAATGATCAGAAAAAGTAGCGAAAGAACTGGTCTCAATGAGCAGGAACGACTACGCACCATAACGGGGATACCTACGGGACACTTTCCCACAAAGGAGCACCTGAACAAAATAGTGCTGTATAACGGAGAAGATGCAAAAAGGACAACGAAACAGCTCTGCATATATTATGCAGCTGTGAGACGCTGGACCACAGGAGGCAGAAATTGTATGGTAGACCCCAAATGACTCCAGAAGACTACAACCAACCAGGAGAGAACCTGTATGAGCTAATACAGGGACTGGATTGGCTGAATAGGCTGTAGTCAGAACACTAGGAGTATCTACAACAAGCCCAGGAGGCTGAGGTGGTTCCGGCGAAGAGACCGCTTCTTGAAAAAAAAAGATGACGTTTTTACTGGGAGAAAATTGTAAGTTAAGATCTATTCATTATTCCATGAGTAATTGGCCAGCTACAATCTCTATACTAATGTATTGGGGAATAGAACGTAAATTAGCATTTCGGAACCCATAAAATAGGGTGGACAACTGGGAGACTGTTAACCTATGCTTTAACAAAGGAGTATATGCACAGGGCGCGGCCGATAAACTGTCGGTTAGACGGATTTCGTGACTTAGAGGTGAATGAAAACTGAAAATTGTGTAATCTAAACAGGGGCTGAAACCTTGTAAATCACCTCAATCCAGCGTTTCGCAACCTGTGAGGCGCCACAACTCTACGTAGGAGGGATGCGCTAGCACATCAAAATAAAAAAAACGATAATTACTTATGAAAAATAGTAATTTATGTATTAAAAGCGAAGAGTGATACATTATTGCTTGAGAGTAGTGGTTATTACTCGAAAGCAGCTCTACTTCAGTGGGGCCTGGATGCTTTAACGCCGCACCTGGTAGGAATCCTCAGATCCTCATTGGCACTGAGGTATATTCCAAAAGGTTGGAGAGAAGTCAAAGTTGTGTTCATACCAAAACCAGGAAGAATGGACTTTTCTACTTCAAAAGCATATCGACCCATCAGCCTCACATCGTTCTCAATGAAGACCTTGGAGAGGCTGTGCGAACATCTCCTATGAAACGTGTCGCAGAACCATCGGCCGTACCTGGGGAATGTCACCCAGGATTACTGCCTGGATCTACACTGCCATCATCAGACATATGCTAACGTACGGCGCGATTGCCTGGGGAGTTAAAGCAAACCAGCTGACAGTCGTCCGTAAACTGGATCAAATTCAAAGAACAGCATGCCTCAACACAACAGGAGGCATGAGAACCACACCAACCAGAGCGATGGAGGTGATCCTTGGTCTCACTCCCCTTGAAATACACATCAGGGAGGTTATTTTGATGATCATGACACGCTTACGCTCTACCGGTATACAACCTGACGTAGGATATGGTAGATTGAGACGTAACCTATGGCGTGAGGCACTCAATGAGGTCCTACTACTGCAGGCAAATACGGACGCAATCTCACCACAATATGCCTTCCACAGGCCCTACAAGGTAATCATTAAATATAACACACAAGACACATCAGAAGAAGGCGCACTCCGCATCTT
>CAJUYG010005039.1:0-14912 GCA_910591675.1 Galerucella calmariensis | reverse complement strand
TATAAATTAATATCCAAGCAAAATATGAAATATGCGTGTACTCTATTTCAGTTATTGACTAACGTACAAATATTTTTTGGCCCAATAAACTCCTTCATCAGACGAAAAACGATTAACAGTGTATTTTCATGACTGAATATATTTTGAAATACAAAAAAGCAATTTTTCATCTTCCTATTCCTAAAAAATACATAAAAAACCACTCTTGCAACTACCAACTTTTATAATCATATTGCCTCATATGATCGTAATAATTATGTTTGTTACAATTTTTTTCATTCTAATATTGGCAACACAAGTTTAACTACCAAGTTTACGTAGATAAATGAATGTTAAAAGGTTGTCGCAGATAGTCGGGTAATAAAAGAATTAGAAGACTTGCGACAAACACAATAAAAATTTAAACGTGTTAATGCACGTAAAAATTTCTTCATCGTGTCAGTCTCGAACTGGAGAAAATAAGAAGAGAATGATGCTGGTTAACACCATAAGCACAAGTCTAAGTCGATACAGTCGCAAAACGATGTTGTCGAATGTTGTATTTATAAAATAATTACGTCTTTTCCAAATACAGTTTTTTGGAAAAGTAAATGGTCTTTATATATAGAATTCATCGATAATTTCTATTACAGTTTATAATATAAAATACATAATTGTGTAACATAACTCCTCAAATACTCTAAGCCACTATTATAGGCAAATATACATGGTTGCCAGACGCACTTACGACACTAAATGGGGACTTAGACCCAGCATGGTACACTGGCTGTACAAAATGGTTTTCATTCCCAGGATCACATATGCATCTCTGGCACGGTGGCCAAAAAACCATCAGAAAAAGTAGCGAAAGAACTTCTCTCAATGATCAGAAACAAACTACGCACCATAACGGGGCTACTTACGGGACACTTTCCCACAAAGGAGCACCTAAACAAAATAGGGCAGTATAACGGAGACCTTACATGCAGAAGATGCAAAAAGGATACCGAAACAGCTTTGCGTATACTATGTGAGTCTGTTTTTATATCTTCGCTTATTAGATCTGCCGTAAACGTTGGCAAATGTCTTCCAATGATTTGTTTCGCCTGATTCTGTCCTGGTGAGATTCTGCGACACCGCTGAATGGTTCCGTTCCAATGAATTGCATTGATCATTGATGAGCCCTGTCTGGCCGTTTTATCCGCCTTTCCGTTCTCCTTATAATCCTTGTTTCTTGGTACCCAAGCTACCTTGACGCTGCAATGGCCTCCGAATAAGTTTAAGGCACGTATGAAATCTTATACTAGAGCTTTCAGTGCAGCTTGGCTGACTGTTAAGAGAGCAGCAGACCGGTATGCTTTTTCCTGAGTTTTAATTTATTTTACCTTCGACCCCTCCTGTAATCAGTCAATAACACACAGTCGGTATCAATGTAATGACAGCTATTACGCACTGTAAAAAAACGCACAGCTGTAAAGTAAATCGCACGGCTTCCCTAGCAACATCTTAGCAACTGTCAATAGACGTCTTCATTTTATTCAAAATTTGAAAACATTAGATATGGCCACGTTTAACTATGAAAAGCACAAAGGGTTATGTATATGTATTGATTATAGGTAATTGAAAAATGGACTTTCGATTATCAACAATATATTAATAATGATTAAACGTTAGTTCTTTAATGTGCTTCTTTCATTGGTAATAGAGATGGAGTTTACCAAGCACCTCTAATTATGTAATTGTTATTTCTTATGCTTCTTATAAAAAATACAAGTACAAGTAGGTCGTAGGTAAAGTATAGTACGTAACTCGTGTTGTAATGCATTTTACGCACTCACGGAATTACGCACTCGCCGCTACACGGCTTCGTGCGTAAATTTTCCATTCGTGCGTAAAACATGAACACATGAACACATGAACACATGAACACCTGAATAAAATGTAAGTGCTTACTTAGTTACAGGGTGTTTTGTTTAAAAATTTAAAAACTAGTTGTGCTCAGTACTTTAAAACTGTTTTACGTATTCATTTTATATTTGACAGGAAGTGTAGACACTGTACCCCCACTAAATTATATTGAAAAAACGTTTCTGGCTACTACCAGAGGCGTATGACAGGGGCAAGTGACACGTTAATCGTTCCCAAATTCTACGCCACTGACGGAATAGACATTTTAGCACAATTTTTCGATTCTCCAATACTTTTTACGTAAAAAAGTAGTACTCCTTTTTCATAACGATAAAGTCAATATTTCTCGAGATAATTTAAGTTAAGCATTCGCAAGGGATTAATCACAGGAAATTTTACAATGTTTCCATCATGCTATAAGGGAGAGAAATAAATAACCCTTATTAATTTAAAACCCATACATATTTAATATAATGGCAACCCTGTTGATCAATTTATGACTTAAGTTCTACAGAACTATCATACACCTCATCGCTCTGGGTGGTCCAACCTTAATAGTGGGGGAGGAGGACAGAGTTGTGTCAATATTTGACATTTTCATTTCACCTGGGTACTTAAGTAACCACAAAAAACAATGACCCACTGGTTGGGTTGTTGATTTTAGTACCGTGGCGGTGTATCTTGTTTGAAGTTTTTGAGAGTTTGCCAAAACATTATGACAGAAGTAATAAAGGTGCTTTTTATTGAATCCCTATATTTTTACCTAAATACCATAAAAAATTAGGTATAAGAAAATATAAATGTATTAATGTATAATAAATAGTGCAATGTTTCATTAATGCATTGTATTCCGATCATGAAACTTCCTGTATTAGGTAAAATGGAGGACATGAAATGAAGATAATGAATTGAACTCTCCGGCATTAACAATTTAAATGAAAAACAAGGTAGGTATTACAAACGAGGAGACTATGATGACTGTAGAAGGCGCTTTAAGCTTTAAACTTTTTCACTGGCATTCCATTAAACCTAAATTTGATTTCAAATAAAAGTGTGCCTAACAAATTCATTGTTTCAACCATCACCACGTGAAATATTTCCATTATTCCAAATTCCACCACAGAAATATAACATAATATATTACTCGACCGGTCTCACAAATAACATTTACATTGTCAGGCGTATATTATAACATTGATATAAATAAACAAGTAACTAAGAAAGAAAGATAATCTCAAAATGGAGAATTGTATTGTACCTATACCTATATCTTTTTTTCTAGCATATTTTTTGGAACTTTAGTTCTTTACGCCAGGTTCTTGAATCACTTGATATGCGTGTTACAAAGTATTGGATATTTTTCAAAAATGGGAAGGGTGAATGCATTCAATACTTTATAACGCGCATATCAAGTTAATCAAGAAGGGGAAGGGTAATTCCAATGATTAAATTCCCTTTCCCTTCTTGGGTAACTTAATGTTCATTACAAAGTATTGGATATTTTTTGAGGGGAAGAGAGAATGTAATGATTATATATCCTTCCCCTTTTTCTCACTGTGAATTCAATGTACATTTCCCTTCTTTGAAATTTTTAATGTTAGTTGAATGCACATTACCCAAACGAGCAGGCAAATGTGCACATTTACCGCAGTATCTACTTCTACCGTAACACACATACAGACAGACGTACACACAGTTTCAGATACAAATCATTAATGAACATATCAGTATACATGATTTGAATATTTATTAATTAATATGGATGTTGTTATCATGTGAAATTTCGAAATAGCTCTGATGGCTAGCTGGGGTAATATTTAATCCTTCATCGGTGTTCAAGGGAAACCCATTTAATTAACTAAATTGTGATCCCACAAATAAGTCTTAAATTTCCACCTAAAGTTGTAAATACACCCCGATGACCACAATACAGTAGGAATAATAGTCCTTCCGGAAAGGGCTGTAAACAGTGGTGGAACAATAATTCGTTGACTTAGATAATATATCAAAGTGATAATAAAAAAAAATTATTTTGTTTTAATTTATTCCTAATAGGTATCTGAATAATAGTCAGGGGCATTTAGAAAAAATGGAGGAGATTTTGGAGCACAACAGATATCGAAATGCGGTTTTCTGAATTGTGTTCGGGAAGGTCCCAGAATAGACTGGGAAAAATGTGGGTTAGCACTTTTTTTGAAAAACGCCTTCTGCGCCGGAAAATGTATTTTCTAATTGCATCATTACTTGCACCATTATGGGAACGATTGGAAACTCGGAAAATCGCTCAGAAATCGTTACTCGGGCATTAGAATTACCAGGGGGTACCTGGGGGAGGCTCTGTGGTGATGCGCGGGAGGTGAATTGGGGTAGGAATGGCAGCGTGTATAAACATCGCTCCAAACTCGTTACTCGGGGTTTTCGGGGATGCTGAATTCAATTCTGGCAACGGAATTACCTGGGAGCGCTCAGGGGCGCATCTGCAGGTGTATCCGGGGGGTCATTCTGGGGGAAAAAATTGCATAGTCCATGGGAAGCGCTCCAAGCTCTTTACTCGGGGGTTTTCGGGGATGCCAAGTAACGAGTTTGGAGCACTTCCCATGGACTATGCAATTTTTCCCCCAGAATGACCCCCTGGATACCCCTGCAGAGGTGCACCTGAACGCACCCGGGTAATTCTAACAATTATTATTACTTACAATTATTTATACATTACATTATAACTGTACAATAGTTTAAAATATGCGCTCCAGAAAATAGAGTCGTGCGGATGCGGAGCACATACTTAGTTTACCGAACTTTTTCCGGACAAACCATTGCTCGGACGAAAAAAACGCAGGTGACCTTTTTTATTGCAAAACACTTCCCCTACTCGGTGGTAATTTTTATTTTTCTCCACCTTTCTCCCAGTGCGAAATATTGGGAAATTTCGAAAAGAAAAATTTTGATTTTTTTTTTCAATTTGGTAAATCGATAGACTGCCAAACTTTTTTTAATATCAATCTACATACTTTGAGGTACTCATAAAAAAATCAGCCGTATTGCTAATTACTTGTAGTTGTGATCCCTATCGTCTGGCCTAATAAGAGAGTATTTGATATTGCAGTTTATAGAAAACCTCGTTTATTCAGTCGAATATTTCCGCCTCTTTTCTAAACCTCTGAGCTTGTTCAAACGTAAATGTCTTTGATTTTTTTGGGACTATAACCATCATTTTTCCTCTTTAAGAATGTTATTACCTTAAAAAATTTGCTTACATTAACACATTAACCCCATTTTTAACTAGCTCACTCACTCACTCCACAAAGTTGACGCGATCCATATTTTTGATTTCTTTTCTAAATATGCCAAAAAGACGGATTCACTGGAGTTTCTTTCAACTTTTTTCATTTTTCACCACTTGAGAAAATTAGAATATGCAATATCATACTACTAGTGCAAGTTTCTAGAAGCTGTTTTATTACAATAAAGGTACTCGAAGAAAATAAAACAACTTATTTTTTATGTAAAAAACAGATATTCATAATTTTTTAGCTTAAAATTAGGTGGCCGGTTACTGTAAATGACTCTACTACTAGCGCATGGGTCTTTTTATTATTTTGTAATTTCTGCTTTCATTAAAGTATGTATATATTTTTATTTACAATCATATATGTAAAGCTGTCATTGAAGGTTAGAAAGTGTCATATTACACACCTCTACTTCCCGCCCTGACTATCCGCCCTCATCGATCACTTCCCGCCCTGACCGCCCACACTCTAAAATAATGTGATCGTTAATCAATATTACATGAATATTGTTTATATTTAAAAATATAACAAATTGATAGATATTATAATACCTATTTCTGGAGGGGTACAATCCATCAATTTTTCATCAGAGGACATTTTTTTTATTATTCGCGAACTTAATATCCATCCGACTTTATCTGACATTTATTTGTATTGGTGACAGTAGTTGTCAAATGTAATATTTTAGGTGTGTTCAGAACGAAACAAAAGATTTATTAATTATGATTTCGATCGGGATATGATGGTTGTGAATAAGATAGTATACAAACCCCGGTAGGAAGTTTCATTCCTGTCTCGAGATAATAGCCAACCAATCTCTCGACAGTAAAGAAACTTTTCCCACCTCGGTGTGTAATATACTATTATTGCATAGCTACATTTAGATTGATACCACATGATATATTGTACTAGTAGTCGGCCGGGTTCAAGCGTTTCAATTTGGTGACCAATTACTGTGAGAGTGTCATAATAAGCATCTGGCTAGTAGTCAGCCGCAAAATTTTTTCACAACTTTTTATCATATTTTATTATATATACTAGACTTTGCCTTTTTGCTGTACTAGATCATTACTAAACAACTAGGCAGGAAAATACATTCATACTCGGAGGAAGCCTCAAAAAAACACTGGATGCGGTACTACTACTACTACTACTAAATGTGCAGGCGAGCCTTGTCCTGGACAAACTCATCCACTGGCGGGCCCATTGTGCCATTCCTGCTACCTAGACATGCATGAAGCCGAGCCCTTCAATAAAGGCTACAACCTTCTTCAATGGATGTCTGCTTGTGTCTCCAGGGGCCATAACAGGGATACCGAAGATTCGCCTGCATAGTACAGCTCAGTGTAGACACTCTAAGAAAACATGGACTGACGTTTCGTCAGTCATGCCGCAACCCCTACATAGGGAACTTTCCTCTACTCCTAAGTTGTGCAGGTGTTTCCTCATACAGCAGTGCCCTGTTAGGAGTCCTACCATCTTCCTTAGCCTACTCCTTGGTAGTTCAGTAGCTGCCTTAGCGTGTCCATCAGTCCATCCCTTCAGTAGAAGTTTGGATTGTCTAGGACCCTGCAGAGCATTCCAATGAGCGAGGTGCTGATTCCTCAGCCACTTCTTCGTCTCCTTGGGTATTTTTTGTTTTGTTGGGCCCAAGGTCGGGCCCGGGCCGCAGAAAGGAGCTGCCGCCCCTTCCGCAGCCAGTGCATCCGCCATCCCGTTGCCTTCAAAACCAGAGTGGGCTGGAATCCCTTCTAGCCACACCACGTTCCGTCTTGCAAGATTAGCAAGTCGTTCTCGACATTCGTTAGCAAGTCCTGAATTGCTGGTATACCCACTCAGGACTTTAATTGCTGACTGACTGTCGGAGTATATGGTTATGCGTCGATCCACATAACCTCTGTCTAGGTTTATCTGCGCTCATTCCAAGATAGCATATATCTCGGTCTGATATGCAGATACACCATCACCCAATGGTACCCAAACTCTTGGGTTCCTGGAGTAAATTCCAGCCGCTGCTCTATCACCGGAGCATGAGCCATCTGTGTACCAGACGGTCCCATTAGGCTGTGTATTCCTCTCTTTTTCCCAGGACTCTCTATCCCGGATCATGGCCCTGTATGGGGTAGCGAAGTAGTACTTACGCAGGCATCCATCAGCCGCTCGAGCCAGAACTGGAATATCTTCCAGGAGCCGGAGCTTGCCGGAGCCTGCACTCTTCCCCTCTTCGCACGTATCCCAGCCGTTTCAAGCGCAAGCAAGCCCTCCCCGCCTCAGCCTCGATCACATGGTGAAGAGGCCGAAGACCAAGTTAGTCAGCGTTAGTCAGCGTCCCCGAGGGCTTTTTCACCAGGAGTTTGCTGTGTTCCTGTTTTGGCACGTGTCTCCAGTACAACTGATTTGAATCAACCGAGATGAACAACCACGTGAAACAGTTTTTGGTATCCCAAATACTGGTTCAGGACCAGTGGATGCAGCATCAGGCCCTCCACGCCTCAGCTTCGACCACATGGTGAAGAGGCCGAAGACCAAGGATCACTTCCATCGCAACAGTTGGTGTAATCCTCATGCAGCCAGTTGCCTTCAAACCAACCACCCTTCGAAGACATGCCAGTTGCGATCTAGCCGTGACCAAGGTTGCCCTCGGCCACCAGACCAGAGCCGCATATGTGAGCATAGGCAGCATAATATCTCTATAGAACCATATGATCGTTTTGGGGGTCAGTCCCCACCTCGGACCAATGGCTCTCCTACTGGCCCAGTACGTGTTTGTCACCTTGCTTAGGCGACTATCAAGATGAGCCCTCCATGTGAGTGATTTATTAAGGATCACTCCTAGCTGGATGCGGTAAAAATTAGCGCCAAAATAATAAGGCAAACATGTAAAGTATATTTTGCAAGTTTTTTAAACATATTATTACCAAATTCTCCTATTTTTACGAAGAGCGTACGATTATTGAGTTGGTTTTAGATTGTTGCAACAAAATTTTACATGTCCGTATCTGAAATAAATTACAGGCGGCCGACTACTGGAAAAAGGCACATTTTTAATAAAAACATTTAAAAAAATGTTTAACTTTATTACAATATTTTGTAATCTAGTTGTACTCTCTTACTATCTAAGAACTAGCATCTTAGGTTGGAAAAAACTTATTACAATTTATTATTCAATTAGAAGTGCCGAAATTGAAGAAAAGATACTCACTACAAACCGAGCATACCACGCCAATAAAAAACTACTCAAAAGTAAAATGTTAACAAAGGAAACAAAATTGAATATACATGTATAAAACCATAATAAGACCAATAATGATGTATTCAGCAGAAACAATGACGTTAACAAAGAAGGAGGAGAAAAAACTAAGAATAACTGAAAAGAAGATCATAAAAACAATATTGGGACCTGTAAAAATAAATGAAAATGAATATAGAAATAGAACGAATAGTGAAATCTTGGACGTAATGGAAGGCGAAGACATTGTAAAAAATATAAAAGTACAACGAGTTAAATGGCTAGGGCATGTATGGAGAGAAGGAGCTGAATCAGTAGCTAATAATATCCCGCAGTGGAATCCAGGAGGAAGGAGGAGACGCGGCAGACCCAGTGGCAAAATGAGGTTGAGGCGGACCTTAATAGAGCAGGAGTAACAGACTGGAAAGAGAAAACAAGAAATAGGAAATTACGGAGAGACATAAGTGAAAGAATTTGAATGTCTAACAGGGACTGATCCACCCCAATTAAGCGGATCTAGAAAGCGTATGTCAAGCCATGTTATTATTATTATTATTATTCAATTTGAATATCGTTAGAAATATCCGACTACTTACTAGCGAAAGTGACCCTATGAGAATGTCTCTTAGATATTTGTTCCTCATTAATTCAAATATTTTCTGCACCTATATTGGTGAATAAAATAAAAAGTAGATATCTATTAAATTTAACGTGGAGCCGCACCCTTTTCACATAACCCCATAACCTGGAAAGTAGTAATAACGCAATTAAATAAATTATTTGAAGAATATTTAATGACGCCTACTCGGTTTTTTGGTCGTGCTTCCGATAAAAATGACAGGAAGTGGATAGTTGAACCAACACACCGACGCGTGCTCAACACGTGTATTGAGGTTATCAATAAAAACGTACTCCTTTTGTTTTGTTTCAATTTGGTAAAAAGAGGGTCTATTTAAACGTAATAAATAGGGTACAAAAATATATATAAAAGTAACTAGTTATACCTACTAATAAGTTTGATATCATCATTCAAGTGTTCGATTTTTTTTTTGTAATAATTTGGTGAAGCGAAAATGTAATGTCGTGCATAATTAACGTATTGTTTTAATAATTACCTACTTTCGATTGATTCGCTGACGATGTGACATTTTTCAATGATGATTTTTTTTTCTAAGGAGCCGTCCCTTCGCCGGTACCACCTCAGCCTCCTGGGCTTATTGTGGATACTCCTAGTGTTCTGACTACAACCTATTTAGCCAATCTGTTCCCTGTATTAGCTCATACAGGTTCTTTGCTGGTTGGTTGTAGAAGTCTTCTGAAGTCATTTGGGTTCTGCCATACAGTTTCTGCCTTCTGTGGTCCCGCGACTCACAGTTGCATAGTATACGCAAAGCTGTTTCGGTATCCTTTTTGCATCTTCTGCATGTAAGGTCTCCGTTATAATGCCCTATTTTGTTTAGGTGCTCCTTTGCGTGAAAGTCTCCCGTAAGTAGCCCCGTTATGGTGCGTAGTTTGTTCCTGCTCATTGAGAGCAGTTCTTTTGCTACTTTTTCTGATGGTTCTTTTATGAATTTCTTCCCATGTATTTGCCTGGTCGTATTCTTCCAGTGTTTATTGTGTTGTTCTTTCAACCACCCTCTTAACCATGACCTAGTTAAGCATCTGGGGATGCCCACAGCTAGTTCGGGTCCGTTCATCAGAGTTGACGATCCTACTCTTGCGAGCTCTTCAGCTTTTTCATTGCTTGCGATTCCTTTGCGTTTGCCTGCTCAAAAGCAGGCTTATAGAATCAACTCTGATGGGGGAGACAATGGCCGTACGTGCAACCAGGGGTTGTCCGCAGGGGGGAGTACTATCCCCGCTGCTGTGGAACCTGGTCATGGACGGGCTCATCAGAACCCTACACAGAGAAGGTTTTTACACCATAGGATATGCAGACGACCTGGTAACTCTATCCCAAGGTAAATACAACAGTACAACCAGAGACAGACTCCATATGGCTTTGAATGTAGTAACAGGCTGGACTGTAAAAGAAGGGCTACTTATTAGTCCTTCGAAAACACAGATAATTGCGTTCACCAGAAGAAGGAAAAGAGAAGGACTTGGCCTTCTGACGCTTCAAGGTGAACCAATACGATTTTCGGATGAAGTAAAATATCTTGGGGTTATCCTAGACCCAGATTTAACTTGGAACCGACACCTCCAGCACGTGATCAAGAAAGCAGAGGTGATTTTCTTGGTTGCCAATCGCATTTACGGCACTAAATGGGGACGTGCGTTTTAACCCACTTTCGAGCACGCATTTTAGTTTTGAAAGTGTCACTTTCCCTCACTAGTGCGGGAAAGTAAAATTATGCACAATGTAAAAGTTGCTCCAACTCGGATCCGGTGCAGTTACCAAGCGGCACTAAAGAAATGCGAGCCACTCCAGTGCAGTTCTTAAGCCAACGTTGATTCAACTGTGATGGACAGAAGATTTGTCAAATTGACCCAAGCAAGCTAACAACTCGTCATCCGAGAAATCACTCTCGGTGCTCTATGAAGTGTTCGCCATCAAATCCATTTCTATTTATTGGTTATGTTTGGCACTCTAGAACTGTACTAGCAGCACAGAGCACAGTTCTAAAATTTTGCACTGAGTGCTAAAAAACCGCACCGAGTGCAAGCCAGCCGATTTCTCACCGGACCGCACTCAATTGGTGCATGTGCGAGGCGAACACAAATATTCTCAAAACCGGTGTAGAACTGTGTCAGTCGAACAGCCAGCACCAAGAGTGAGTGCTTTCAGGGCGCACTAGTGCCGCCAGTCGAATTAGGAGCGGGTAAACATACAACAACATACAACTGCGCATGACTTAAGACTTGCTCAAGATGTGGAAACGTGGTTTAAACTACATATTCCACCCACCACGTCAAATTTAGTAGTTGAGGTGCGCATGCGTCCAAGCAGCCTTTAACCTTCTATTCGATGTGACTGAATGTGAGCTGATTAGCGCAGTTGGTAGGGTATTGAGCTTACAACTCAGAAGTCCTAGGTTAGAAACCCGGTTAGGTGCTGGGTTTTTTTGTTTTTTTTTTAGTTTTTTATTTCTTATTTTCTGATATTTCTATACATAGTTACACTTTGATCAACCGGGTTTGGGCCTGGGTTTTCCTATTTTTTTTTGGTTTATATTTCTGATATTTACATAATAACAGAGAGTTACTACTAAATTTGGCAAAGTCTTGAGTCATGCGCAGTTGAAAGAGCCGTGCTGTACGTTTACCCGCTCCTGTCGAATTCGCCATAAGTATATGCTTGAAACTTGAAACAAGTGAAGGTATTTCCTCTTTTTTATTCATTATAGGTACTTGAAAAAAAAATTTTCTATTTCTATTTTCTGGATTTTTTATCACAAGTGAGAAAACGCAGGTAATAGTTATTTAACCAACAAGTGTATTAAGGGGCATCTACCAAATTTGACCGTGCACAAATTATGCTTTGTATAATTTTTTTTGTTTCCCAACGTCCTCACGTTTAAGTTCACATAACGAAAATTTTATTAGAAATATGAAAGCTCCGCAACATGTAGGTAGCCAAGCGGTCCAAGCGGATTTTGGTTCACGTACTACTCTATAAGCTTCGTCAGTACTGAACTGGGAGACCGCCGAGACCGGCGAGCGTTGTATCACAGAGTACACCATCTAACAAGAGACGAAAGCTTTGTCGGTTCCTTTGAAGTCGGACTAACACGATATTGAGCGGAAATACGTCGAGGTATTCACACATAAACTACCTGATACACTGAGAAAAGTAACACAACACTAAGAAAAATAGTAGTGTTGATGAACATGCCTCCCAATTAGGTCTATAGAATATTTTTTTTCAACTACTAACATTATAACACCTTATTATTCATCTCATGTGTGTAATGAGAAGAAGCTCATCTTCAACCTAACCTTAAAATAATACACGGTGAACTGAGGGGGACTGCACACAAATTTGCGATCACGAAAACTACTTTCTTTCGCCTCTTGTTAGATGGTGTACTCTGTGGTTGTATCAACAATGGAACGGCACGCGACTACCGAAGCAGAGAGACGATGTCAGTCATAGAAGGATAGAAAAGCGAGAGATGGATTTTCATCCGATATTTTAGTGGTAACCGAATTTCAATAAGGAATTGTACGGTCATAAGTAATTTGAGGATTCTGAGATTTTTATATAGTATTCATAAAGCTTCAAATTAGACTTCTTATCAATTAGTTTTTCCATTGAATCCATACTTAATTCTTTACAAGGGCTCAAACTTTGCTTAATATGTGGAATTACCTCATGATTCGTATTTTTTTCAACAAAATTTGGTTAGCATTTCAATGTTTTTATTCGATGAGAACTCTAAGTTCAACATTAATCTGCATGATATATTTTTTTCTTAATTTTCAATACATCCATTACCTCAAAATTCTTTGCCAAAAATACTTCGATATTTTGTCAAATCGCTGCCGATAGATTCCCCTTAATGAGGGCCAATAAAGCTTTTCCGTCAACTGTATCAGTTGTATTCGTTTTTCTCAATATTTAAAAACTAAAAATATTTATTTGTTTCATAGGTAAGTACTGTCAAAAATAAATAATGACATTGAAATGTCACAGAGACGGTCGCTGGTTCAAATATCACTGTTTTCGTTTTTCTTGAATTATTTTTTGGATGTCTTAACACTAATAATTATTATAATTTTGTGTAATAATATAATAAAACGATATGTAAGTCAAAAACTAGAAATATTCTATACAAGGATTGGCAACTCGTATTTTAGACATTCTGTATTATAATTAATGCACTTTCTTCTGTTTTCACATAAGTACCTACTCGTAAATTGTAGACCAAACTGAAAAATTGAAATGTGACTTTGAGACTACATATATTATTTATCCCTCAAGTCATTCTTTTAACGAATTGCTGTTTTTGATGATGATACACAAACAAATTAACTTTGTATATCTACAAGATTTCTATCCCTACGAAAAGCAATACGGTGTGAAAATCGACACTTGCCATAACACATATATTATTTATAGTGTTAGTTGTCTTGATATCTTAAGGAATGTTTTCGTAAAAAATATTTGTTATAGTTTCAGCTAGCGATAAAATGAAGAGAACCTCTTAAAAGCGGTAATATAGAGGAAAGTCACCAAATATGGAATACCATTTTGTTTTTGGGATATAAAAAAACTTCATATAAATTAAATCAGTTTAATGTTTTTACTAATCAATCATACATTTATACGTAAGTAATTAACAGCCTTTAATCAAATATATTAGTTATCAAATTGAAATCCAACACAAAAAACAAAATCACAAATGAGTAACCAAATATGGAATAGGTATCCATATGTGATGGAATATAAGCATAAATCAGTGGCGTGTTTATGGGGGGGGGGCAGAGGCCCCCCCCAAAGCAGCTTCACTCCAATAAAAAAACAAAAATTTTGGTCCATCCAGTCTTAATTGTTATTTATTGAAATCTACCAATTAATTAATAATGTATGATGATCGTTTTCATGATATACGGTGTGAATATTTTATGCGCAGTTCGTCTCAAGAATATTATAAACGTACGGTATTTATATCTTATATTGATCACTTTATAACCCAGCGTGATTCACGATTCAATAACAGATTAACTGAAATATTACCTATTGAAGGCCTCATCCCAAAAAATTATAAAATGTACACCACAGAAACAATTGTCAAGGCTTGTTTCGTGTATGAAGCAGCATTAATATATCAAAACAAGAACTAAGAGCTGAAATAATAATGTGGTAAAAAAGATGGGAAGATAAACCAGATCTGCCCTCTACAGCAATCGAAGCACTTTGTTTTGGGGCGAGTTTGTTCTCTGCATTAAAGATTTTACTGCAGATATTTGCGACTCTACCTGTATCAACGGCAACAGCGGAAATAAGTTTTTCAACCATAAAGCGCCTGAAAACCCATTTGAGGTCAACCATTGCGGAAGACCGTTTGAATGGTCTAACTTTACTTAATATTCACAAGGAAGCTGATTTGAATATTGGAAATGTGATAAATAGGTTCGCCACAAATAAACCCAGACGAATGAGCATCAAAGACTGGTCAGGTTGAAATAATTGAACTAAAAAAATAAATATGCTATTTTCCATTTTTGTTCAATGCTCAGCCAAAATAAAAAAGAATGATTATTCTGGTGTTGTTTCGTTTAACTATTTTGGTCAATCAGTACCACGACTAATGTTGGTTTTTTTATTTTTGCCTCGGCCCTCCCCAAAGCAAGATTCTAAACACGCCACTGGCATAAATCAACATAACAATAACAAAAATGGACATTAATATCTTTGAGATCAATTAAATAAATATAATATATTGTGATAAATGAAAGAAGTTACATAATTACTTGCAAAAGTCGCAGATCCAAGTATCAAACTCTGGACCAGCACAATCATAATGTGCCCAGAGCCCACACATCAAGCATTTAATTTAATATTC
>CAJUYG010005038.1:0-14913 GCA_910591675.1 Galerucella calmariensis | reverse complement strand
GACGATAGAATATCATCAGGGCCTGGGGCAGTATTTTTCAATTTTTTCAGGCAAAAATCAAATTCTTGATAAGTTATTGGAAGATTTAGGTGAGAGTTATCTTCTATTATTTCAAGGTTGCAGTCAACTGAGTTTTTGTATTCCAGAAAGGTGGGATTTAGATTGATATCATTCGAGTTTCTTTCAAAAGTGTCAGCTAAGATGTTGGGAATTTCTGTTAATGAAGATATTAGTCTGTTGTTTTGAGATAGCGTCGATATGGATCTATAACTATTGTTTCCTTGGATATTCCGAATTTTGCTCCAGATGACATCTGTTGGAGTGGAAGAATTTATAGAGGATACATAACTTGCCCACGATTCTTTCTTGCTCTTCTTTATAAAATATCGGGTCTTGGCTCTAAGGTTTTTGAAATTAAGAAGATTTTCATTTGTCTTATGTCTTTTCCATGTATTAAACGCATCTTTACTGGCTGTCAATGCTTGGGCTATATTTTGGTTCCACCAAGGTACTGGATGTTTTTTACATAATTTAGTTTTTCCGATGTGGGAATTTGCTGCGTTAAGAATTATACGGTTGATATTTTCGACATTTTCATTTTCGTTATTGAGATGCACAAATGTTGCGATATTATTTTCTATTTCGTTTTGATATTGGCTCCAGTTTGCGGCTTTAATTTTCCATGTTTGGTAAGGAAGGCTTGGTGGAGATTCTTTTTCTAGTAAGGATATATTAATGGGAAAATGATCGCTATCATGCAAATGTTTTAGGGTTTCCCATTTCATCCAGGATGTTATTGAGGGGGAACAAAAGGAAAGATCTATAGCTGATATGGTGCCATTGAATGAATTGAATCTTGTGGGTTCTCCAGTGTTTAATAGTGTTAAATTTGAAGCATTTATATTATCTTGCAGAATATTTCCATATTTATCGGTTTTATTACTGCCCCATGCCAGATTATGGCAATTCATGTCTCCAACAATAATTTTAGGAGGTGGAATCTGAGTTATTAGCTCGTTCAATTCAACTAGGTCGTTCTGATTTGGGTGAGGTAAGTATACGTTGCATATATTTATCTTTTTTTTGTGAATAACCGATACTGCAACAGCTTCTAAGTTTGTATTTAGGACAATTTCCTTTGATTCAATGTCGTTTTTCACAAATATTGCTACTCCACCGCTAGAAAAATCAGTGTTCCTGTTTTTTTGGTAGGCCATATAATCTTTTAGGCGAACGTTTGTTTGATTTTTGAGATGGGTTTCTTGAAGGCAAAGTATTTGAGGGGATAATTTATTTATGAGTAGTTTTAATTGTTCATGGTGGCTAAAAAAACCGTTCAAATTCCACTGAAGAATATATGAATCCATCACATTACTTTAATGTTGAGATAATGTGTCACTGTCGCTTAATTCTGATGTTGAGATGCTAGTAGCAAATAATTTTTTCCTAAGTCGTGTGATATTATTTTTCAAGGTTTTATTTCTTATGTTTTTATAGATGTAATTTGGAATTTCGAGTAACTCGGATGGTTCGTTTGAATAATCAGGTGCGATTATTTCAGGGTTTGTAGCACCAATAGTGTTTTGTAGGAAGTCACAGATCTCATTGAAACTCAAAACAAAAGGTGGGCTTCGATTTTCAATTTGATCCTTAATTGTTTCTAATATGAGGGTAAGTTCTTCGCTAGTTGATTTGTATTTTTTCTTGCTATTTTTTGTTTTTGTTTTCGATGGATCCATAGGTTGAGCGAAAGTGATGGAAGGGCTTTCTAAACATTCAGGTGATGTTGAAATTTGTCTTTTTGTGGTGAGGGAGGGAGTTGATTGTTGTGGAATCTATTTTAATGTTGGTTTGGAAAATTGAGGTGTGGTAGGATTGATTGGGGACGTTTTTGGTGACTCAGATAAGAAGCTTTCAGTTGCTGTCTTTGTTGTGGTTTCTGTTATGTTTTGTGTGCTGCTTGTTTCTTCTGTAGGGTTTGTTTTGGATGGTTTCATATGTTTAGGGTTATTTTCGATATCCTGTTCTTCTATGGATGTGTGTATGTGTCTTTTTGTTTTCAACAAGTGGATTCTTCGTGACCTATGGTTTTGCATACAGAACAATTTAATCCATCGATTGAGAGAAATAATCGGTAAGTGGTGTTTTCGTTTGTTATCTCGAATGACTCTGGAATCGATTCGTTTTCGAGATGAGATATAAAAATTTGTCTGCGGAAGCTCAATACGTGACTGTATTCTGCTTCAGGCATTCCTACTCTTAGAAATGTCATCCGTGATACTGTTTTTATTCACATTTTTTGGATTTCCTCTTCGATTCGTGTATTGGGTATGGTTGGGCATACGTTAGATATTACAAGACGTTGTGACGGAGTTATCAAACGTCGACATTCGGTATCGATTCCATTTATTTTGATTGATTTATGTTGAGCAATCAAATTATCAACGGTTGTTTTTGAAAAAAGGTAGATACAAATTCTGTTGTTTGTGATCCGAGGTGCATATAAAACGTTTTTCGGTTCGACTATGGATCCAACGCCCACGATGTAGTCGTGAATCTTGGTCCCATCAATTGATGTAAGGATGATGGCTTGTTCCTTCGTAGGGTATTTATGTGTAGCTAGTATGTTGGAGTAGGTTTGATGTGATGGATTTATTCCATCTATTGAAATTTTATCTGTCATCTTCACATGCTTTAGAGTTTAGACAATATCCTTAGGCCGACTCTGGTTAGTTTACGGTAATTAGGACAGGTTCCAAAAAACCCGTCCGAAACTTCCCACAACAAAAACCAGACTGAGAGGCGAAAAGTTTGTGTAATAAGTAGGTCTTGTACTCACTGTGACTGTTTGAGATTAATCTGGATGGACACTAATACTTTGTACTTAAGATACACTAAAGTGTTTATTTTAATTTTATTGAAAACTGTTTGGTTCAATAAATTAAGCTAGACCGAGATAAACGTGGTATTTTCAACCAAGTGCAGGACCGGTCTCCGACATCCATTCTTTTACGATAGTTTTCATTCCTTCTCACTCCTTACTACTTTTTTTTCTTCTTTTCTTATTTTTTTTCACAATTTTTACAATGGATCAATACATTCGGGATTTCGAACTTGACCATATCGAAACTTACACTCTAAACACCACTGATGAATGCAGCTAACTTCTTAACATAAATAAAAACTTCCATAACTTCAAGATTTTACAAATTAATATTCGTAGCATCAATAAAAACCTAGATGAGTTCTCAGTAATGTTACAAGATTTGAATTCTAATATTGACTGATTGATTTCGAGTGAAACTAGAGAGATAGTAGATCAGGGAATTTTTCACATTAACGGGCTTAACAGCTTAACATGATATATAATGAAGGCCGCAACAACCAAAATGATGGAATAGTTGCATATAATATAAAATCCTGTTATAATTTCATAAACGACACAGTACACATATCTAATGGGGTAAAAGCACTTCGAATCAAAGTCAATCTTGCCATAAAAAATACATGTCTCATAACAGCCTTATATAGATCGCCTAACTCTAGTATAAGAGAATTTAATACGAATCTGTTAAATTACTTCGAAAACCTTTATTTTTGGGAGATATAAACATTGATATGTTGAATTCCGATTACAATGATACTACTGAATATTCTGTACAATACACTACAATAAACGCATCGACTAGGGTTCAAGGTAACAGTAAAACCTGTTTGGACCATATCTTCCTTAAATCTAAAAGTCCTGATTCAAATGAAAAAATAATTCCTATCATACTAAAAACAACAATTACAGATCACTATACTAATATACTCCAGGTAGTATTTTGGGTAAGGGAAAAGGTCAAAGAAAACAACAAATTTATAACAATCAGCATAATTCTAAAATTTTATGGGATGTTACCGAACAAATATCAAATACAAAAAAACAAAAGTTTATTATTCGTAAAATAAAAAATCCTCCAAATGATTTAAAACGGATAAAACGCAAATTGCGAACGCATTCAATGCATCTTTCATATAAACGGGCAAAACTCGAGCTATGAAGATCAAAAATAAAACAAATTTTGAAATAAAAAGGTCATCCATCTCGAATTCATCCGTTTTTGAGCCAATTGATTCAGGAGAAATAAAAAATACAATATTACAGCTCAAGAGTAGCAAGGCAACAGGGTGGAATGATTTAAAGTCGGAAACAATAACTTTATTCAATATAATGGTATATTTTCATCAAACAAAAATGGAAACATAATCGGTTTGCAGATGACGCAGCTATCTTCTATAGAGCCGATAACTGGAATTCACTAAAAATTAAAGCTGAAACGGAATTTCCTCTCATAAAACAGAGGTTGGATAAAAAGTTGTTAACTGTTAATGTTGATAAAACATGTAACCTTTCATTTTGCTGTAATTCGGTTGGAATGCCTCCATTCAATCTCTCAAGGGGAATCTATCGGCAGCGATTTGACAAAATATCGAAGTATTTTTGGCAAAGAATTTTGAGGTAATGGATGTATTGAAAATTAAGGAAAAAATATATCATGTAGATTAATGTTGAACTTAGAGTTCTCATCGAATAAAAACTTTGAAATGCTAACCAAATTTTGTTGAACACATATTAAGCAAATTTTGAGCACTTGTAAAGAATTAAATATGGATTAAATGGAAAAACTAATTGATAAGAAGTCTAATTTGAAGCTTTATGAATACTATATAAAAATCTCAGAATCCTCAAATTACTTATGACCGTACAATTCCTTATTGAAATTCGGTTGCTACCACTAAAATATCGGATAAAAATCCATCTCTCGCTTTTCTATCCTTCTATGACTGACATTGTCTCTCTGCTTCGGTAGTCGCTTGCCGTTCCATTGTTGATACAACGCTCGCAGGTCTCGGCGGTCTCCCAGTTCAGTACTGACGAAGCTTATAGAGAAGTACGTGAACCAAAATCCGCTTGGACCGCTTGGCTACCTACATGTTGCGGAGCTTTCATATTTCTAATAAAATTTTCGTTATGTGAACTTAAACGTGAGGACGTAGGGAAACAAAAAAATATACAAAGCATAATTGTGCAAGGTCGAATTTGGTAGATGACCCTTAACGATCTTTACTGAAACACCTTTTCATATACACCAAAAGCGTGAAGTGAAATATTTGGGTATAGTTATTGATATATACAGGGTGATTCATAAGTAATGGGCCAAATTGTAAATCTACGTTCAGAAGGCCAAAATAATAATATTTTCATCAACAACAATGGGTCTTAGTCTGCTCATTACTGAGGTACAGGATGTTGAAGCGAAAAAAATAAAATAGATTTTTGTTAATAGATCAGCTACTTTTCTACATAATGTCTTGAAAATTGGGTATGAACTAGTTTTTGTAAGGGTAAATAAGAGTGTGTGAGAGAATTTGAGTTAACTCGTAGATGTCGCCACATGCGCCATATGAATTAGATGAAATTAGCTACAAACTTTTTATCGCTCATTATTTCACAACTTACTTATTTAATTTGGATAGCCCCATCATTTCGGTAGAAAAAAGCTATACTTTTTTGATCTTCAAAATATTAACGATTTTCGAGATATTTGAATTTTACTAATTCACTACACTACATTTCACGGTGGTCGACGTAGCATCAATCTGTTAAGTAATTAACTGGCGTACAATAAATGTGTTTCATTACGTGATTTTTGTATGGTTTCATTTTAATATTATTATCAATTACGGTTAGGTAAATGTCAACATTCCATGGCATGCACGTGTCTTAACAGATTAATGCTACGTCGACCACCGTGAAATGTAGTGTAGTGAATTAGTAAAATTCAAATATCTCAAAAATCTTTAATATTTTGAAGATCAAAGAAGTATTGTTTTTTTCTACAGAAATGATGGGGCTATCCAAATTAAATAAGTAAGTTGTAAAATAATGAGCGATAAGAAATTTGTAGCTGATTTCATCTAATTCATATGGCGCATGTGGCGACATTTACGAGTTAACTCAAATCCTCTCACACATTCTTCTTTACCCTTACAAAAACTAGTTCATACCCAATTTTCAAGTCATTATGTAGAAAAGTAGCTGATCTATCAACAAAAATCTATTTTATTTTTTTCGCTTTCACATCATGTACCTCAGTAAGGAGCAGATTAAGACCCATTATTGTTAATGAAATTATTATTATTTTGGCCTTCTGAATGTAGATTTACAATTTGGCCCATTACTTATGAATCACCCTGTTTATATATAAAAATGCTGAGAACTTTCGAAATGCTTAGGGTTTTTCCGTGTATCTAGGCATATTTTTATATTATCTTAATAAAAATAACACTAAGATTAATATTCATTTATAAATGATAATTGACCGAAAAACAACAAAGTACAGACCTGACGAGAACTGTCAGTGAGACATTAAAAAAATACGTGAAACACATTGCCGCTACGAAGGTAGCTCTGCATTATATTTGAACGCGTAATTTCTTTCGATTGATAGGTCGTGCTTGCGCGTATTCTAAACATCAACTAATCAAATTTTTTACGTCAAAGATTAGGGTTAACGTTTGTAATAAATTTAAACGGTTCATTATTGTGATATTTTGATTCGGATTAATCACAGACCTGCCTTTTTCCCATTTCTTTCAACGTAATGTGTTAGAAGGACATTAACAATCGATGACGCATACCAGGAAGGGTATTATTTCAACCATACTCACCTCTCGAACACGTTTTTCAGAAATTTTCTCCACTTCAAATCTATCACCCAGTTTCTTACACAAAAACCGTAAAAAAACTGAATCGACAGCAAAAGCACACCTCTCTAAACTCCGTTTCCTGCTAAAAACTAGAGAAGGGCATAAAATATCGATATTTTTTTGAAAAATAACCGATAAATATCGTCGATTTTTCTTATCTTGAAGTATCGATAATGTATATTTATTTTCGAGTATCAAATTCGATTTTTTCTCAAGATCTTTATAATATTTTATCATGTATTCCACCTACTGTCGTACTATTTTACTTGTTCTAAGTATACATTGATTAATTAATTACATATACAGGTAAGTATACATTTGAAAGTAGACTTGAAAAAATTGAATGTATGTTGATATTTTTCAACGTTCGTATAATTTGACAATTTTTTGGGTTATCGAACCTTGAAGTGAAAATATCCATAAATCGAGATATCGATATTTTTTGTTCTGCATAGATCGATATTGTTTAAACATATCGATACGATATTTATCGATTTTTTTTTCATTTGCCCATCCCTACTAAAAACTGGCGTAGGCGTTGATGGTCGACCAATGAAATTTCAGGCATTAAAACAAAAAAAGTAGCTATTCTACCAACAATTCGGAAAAATAGTAGGTACCTATACTCATGCTAATTAGGTGAAAATTAGAATAACATGCCAAACTATTCTGTCGACTATTACAAGTAAGTGTGAGTTTGCATATAAAAATAAAAAAGGTGTAATTATTTGTAATTCTGCATTGATTTTTTCTGGAAGATTTGGTAACTAAGTTATCTATGGTGGAAATTAGTTCACTCCTTCCAAGTACCCACAATGCTTTTGTTGTAATTAAATCTAAATTAACGCTTGGAGATGTTATTCGTTTTGGAATTTCTGTGGAGTACACATGAACTTTTAGGTAGGTATGAGGAATGAACAAATCACAGTACTTGAGAAATACATAAAATTTATTTCGCGTCCTAGGCATACAAATATCAATTGAAAACATTACTTAATAGTATATTGTACCTATACCTGAAAAGGCACTTTACTTGCCTGTGATTTGTTCATTCCTTATACCTGAAGGTTCATGTATTTCATGTCAATTTTTAATTTATAATATGAAATCCATTACTGTTAGTCATTATTCTAATTCAGGCTCCATAACTGACAAGTTGACTTCAAACAAGCATTAAAATACCTACGACAACTTATGATTGAATTTGCAGACATTGGACAGCTGCTAACATTTTATTTTTATACTCACGTTTAATGGAGTTGTTTCATTGCTAGGTAGGTTATAAAATGCCTATCATATTTGTATCCAAAACTTCTATCAAATCATACGATATGTTTATAAGAGCTTGAAGGAAAATCTCATGTTGTTTTTCTTTGGTAAAGCTTTGCTTTTTTCATTGCCAACAACAGTTAGAAAAATTCCTCAGTCTGCAAACCTGTTTCATTTTGAAGATAACATCTTATATTTTCCTTCGATATCCAGCAATTTTGAAGATATTACGAATGGTCGGTACAATAGCCACCACAGATAATAATATTAAAAATATCGATATATCGAGAATCCGATACTTTAATAAATATCAACAGCTTTAAAGCAAAGAAGAGAAGAACCCCGGAAAATATGCCAACTAAAAGAAAGGTCATCTCAACGAGCCAATCAGGGAACTAATGTTAACGATTGTACATATTATAGGGCTGTTGATATTTTTTAAAAAATCGCAATCTCGATATATCGATATTTTTAAATATACCAACATAGGAGTTTAATAATATTCAGAAAGTTATATAGATATATCGATATTTTTTTCTCGATTCCATTTTATCGGATTTGTTTTGAAAAACAATCGTGAGTCGGCTCAAAAATAGTCGACACAGTTTATGATTCAGTTTTTCTTATACAAAATTACATTCCGTTTTAGGATAATATACAAATAAATAAACTAAAAGAGGAAAAACATAATATAGAGTAAATAGAGTACAGTAGATTGAGACGATGATGTTATAGTTGGATAAATTGGGAGAAAAAATAAAAACTTATTTTAAAAAAATATCGAGTGTAATCCATCAGTTGTTAATTCTGCTGGAATAGGTATTACTTCCAACCTTTAAAAAATGGGAGTTCATCACAATAAATTGAACTCACCACTCTGGAGCTAACAATGAAGAGTTGAACTTCCTGACACACTATACAATTTATTATCAAGATCATAAGTCACCTCCAGCTGTTCATTCATTTTCACTGGAATAAAAACTCTAATATCTCCAAACAAAAATATTTATATCATGTTTTCAACATATTACATAAATGACAGATAATACATCATCAATCGGTAGCGTGTAGGGTATTTTGATTCCCATTGAAAAAATGTCCACTGTGTTAATTATTGTGGGCAAGATATTTAGGTATGCAATAGTAATAATATTTTTAATACACAGTATTTATTTCCGGTACATAACACAAAATCATTAATTCTAAAACAATAACCTTGTTAACCTTAAATCAATTCATCTTGTCGTCTCTTCATCTGTCAGTACATGTCATCCGTCATATTAAGTTAGTTTTTAGCGTTACTCAACACCCCCTTTCGCTAAAAACCTTAACACCTAAAAGTGATTTAAACTTACTGAAAATATCAGAATTAAGACCCTTAGTTAGGATATCTGCTTGTTGGCGTTTAGAATCTATGTATTTAATATCTATTTTGCCTCCATCTAAATTTTCACAAATGAAGTGGTATTTGAGATCAATATGCTTTACCCTTCTGTTATTTCCTGGATTTTTGGTAATGGATAAACAACCCTGATTATCTTCAAAAAATATTATTTTCTTTAATTCTATATTAAAATCAAAAAGAAGTTTTCTTAACTACAGACCTTCAGAAACAGAAGTGCATAATGCTACTAACTCAGCTTCTGTTGTGGAAAGTGTGACGCATTTTTGCTTTCATGTTACCCAACTAATATTATTATCAAACAACTTGAAAATAAAACCAGAAACTGATCTTCTGTCATTCAAATCATTTGCCCAATCGGCGTCCACATAACAAATTAATTTATACTCGTTTTGCTCTTTTTATCTTTTATACTCTAACCCTTCATATGATGTAGCTTTTAGATATCTTAAAATTCTGAGTAGATGTTTCCAAATTTCCTCTGTAGCTTTGTCTTGGAAACTACTGAAATAATTAAGGGCAAAGCATATATCTCGACGTGAACCCAACATTAGATACATTAAGCATCCTATAAGTTGACGAATTGGTTTATCTGTGAAGTTTTCTACTTCAAGTGGTACATTTAGTTCAAGTTTAGTTTTTATCAGTGTGTTCACGCCTTTACAATTTTCCATACCAAATGTATTCAATATATTTTTTATATATCTTGCTTGTGACAATTTTAGTACTCCCTTCTCCCTATTATAATTTATCTCTAATCCCAGAAAATGTCTTAGTTCTCCTTTGTTTTTCATATCGAATTTTAGCATCATCTTATAAATAATATTATTTAGTGCCTCTAAGTCTGGACCGGCTAATATGATATCAACATATAATAATAAATAGATGGATTCATTGTTCGATTTCATATAATACAAGCAATAATCATTCTCAGACCTAATGAATCCCGTTTCCAATAAAAAACAGTTGATTTCCGTATTCCAACATCTAGATGATTCTTTTGAACCGTGAAGTGCTTTATTTAATTTTAATATTTTACCTGGGTAATGTTTCATACCTTTTGGGAAATTAATGTATACTGGTGATTTCAAAGTACCCTGTAAAAATGCGCTTCTCACATCCAACTGTAGAAAGTGATAAGCTAATTGGTTTCCTATAGTTAAAAGAGTTCTTATAGTAGTTATTTTGGCTACTAGTGAATGGAAATTTTCACATTCAATTCCCTTTTGGGCAAATCCCCGCACCACTGGTCTAGCTTTGAATTGGTTTTCATTTGTTTCTAAAGGTTTTTTACTAAATACCCACCTTGTATCTAAAATGTTGGTAATTTCTTTGTTCTCTGTAATTTTCCATGTTTCATTCTTCTTAATAGATTCAAGTTCCCTGTCTATAGCTAATAACCAGTTATCTTTATCTTTATGATTTTTGATATCTTCATAAGGTATATCTTCAACATAATTGTACGCGTTTAATTTAAATTAATAATTATAATTCAAAATCCTTAAATTTCTCTGGTTTTTTTGTCTCTCTTTTATTATTGCTACCATTGTTTTTTCCGTTTTCATTGATTGTTACTTTCATATTGATTTTTCTTCATGGTATTTTCCATTTCATCGCTTACCTCCATTTATTTTCCTTCATCAGCAACTACCTTAATTTCAGATACATCCTTTTTGAATGGGAAGCAATTCTCATCAAATTTAACATCCCTAGCTACAATAATCTTCTGTGTATCTATATTCCACAATCTATAACCGTTCTGAGCATACCCTACCATTATACATTTGTTTGCCTTGGGGTCAAATTTTCCTCGTTTTTCCTTTGGAATATAGGAATATGCCATACTGCCAAAAATCCGCATATTACTTACATCTGGCTTTTTATTATTGAAAACTTCTGCGGGTGTTATGATACCATCTAATGATTGTGTAGGGCTTCTGTTCAATATGTAGGTTGCTGTTGAAATGGCTTCTCCCCATAACTCCTTTTGCACACCTGAATCATTGATCATCGCTCTAGCTGGTTCTACCAGTGATCTGTTCATCCTTTTAGCCTTACCATTCTGTTGTGGAGTGTAAGGAATTGTATAATCTAATCTGACACCATTGTTGGAAAACTACCGCATTCTTGGGCATCCACCATTATCGGGGGCCAACACCCATTGAGTTGGCCAACAATGAGACCTTCGATGGCTCAGGAAAAACAATAAACTTGATATTTTTTCTTATATATATTTTATTTTCATGGCAAACAAACCACAAAACCATTTATTACACTTATTACAATTGGTACATCCTTGTTACCGCCAATTCCAACTGCCGGCACACTGAGAGTTGTTTAATATAACTCGTGAATTTGAATGATTATCAACCCAATATACTAGGGTGACTTTAAACGTTAAACTGTTACCTTCATGGGTAAGGCAACTAATTATTTTTTACACTTACTTTAATATTATTTAAAGAGGAGAAAATGGAGAGAATCGCCACGAGGCACCATGCTTGTTTTTTTTGAACGCAAGAGAGCGTGTGTGAGAGAGATCTTTTCTGCGCATGCAGCGAATTTGGCATAGCGCGTGTATGCCATCTAATTTAGTATGTCATCATCGAGTACCGATTCCTCCCTAACAGGGGTTAGTACGTGGGCGCTACCGCTACGGTCTCACAGGTGGAGCTACGAGTACTGGAGATGATTTTATTTTATATTAATATTCCTTTGAGGGAACACTGTTGGGAATTGAACCCAGGCCTTTAGGTTCAAATCCCAACAACCATTATTTTCATTAAAAAATATCCATCCTCTGGTTTGTTGCAACAGTGAATACTAAAATTATAACACCAACGTTTTTTTCTATAAAAACATGGACTGGTGGTTAATTTGGGTGTAGGAAGAGCTTGTTGCAGATCAAACGTTATTACGTGTACATTATTTTCTTTAGACTTCTACTGCTTTCGTGCAGCTTCTGCTTTTCTTAAGTGTAGTGCTTTCAAAGTTTCTATTTCTTTCAGTTTTTCGATATCGCCGATTTTTCTAGAATGGTTGATATTAATTTGGAACTCATCGCACTTTGCACAAGTATCAGATTTAGGGGTTTTAAAAGAAATATTATAATCCTCCGTAAAAATCCTCCTGAACTTGTCTGGAAAAATAATAGCAAGTTGAACATTTTCAGTACCTTGGAACAATAGTAGACGAAAACGGAACATAAGAAGCAGATATTAATAATAGAATAGTTGAAACTAACAAACTATACTATGCCATGATACAAAATGTATCAACAAAAAAGAAATATCTAAAGAAACGAAATTAAAAGTATTCAAAACAATATATCGACCAATACTTACAGATGGATGTGGAACAGGACAACAAAAAAATAAAATACAGGCGACAGAGATGAAATATTTGAAAAGAGTAAGAGGTGTAACAAAAGAGGATAGAATGAAAAAAATAGATATCAGAAAAGACCTGGGTATACAATCAACCTTAGAATTTGTAGAAGAAAGACAACTACAATGGTGGGGACATTTACAACGTATGGATGAACGAAGACCAGTAAAGAGAATATGGAAAGCAAAAATCGAAAAAAAAAAAAAAAAAGGGGCAGACCAAGAAAAACTTGGGATAAGGTAATAGCTGGATTACTGGATAAAAGAGGAAGAAGCTGGATAGAAGCGAAGGTCTTAGCTCAAAATAGGAAAGAGTGGAAAACATTCGTGACGAAAGAATAGCTACAACACACCCTACACCACTAAGTGGTAGAAGGGCTTTAAGATTATATATATATATATAAAAGAAATATTATAATCCTCCGTAAAAATCCTCCCGAACTTGTCTGAAAAAATAATAGCAAGAGTGTATATTTTAGGTTAAAGAGTGTGACGAGGGAATTGTGGAATTATGCGGAAAAATTGCAAAGGAGAACAATTATAAAGTAGATACAGATAATCCATATGATGCCATGAAGTACGTTTCATAAGAAGTCAAATTTATGATGAAATAATACCCATATTATGAACTAGATATGTGTAAATGTTGGACAAAAATAACTTGAAATTTTGAAAGCAATGTGCCTAAAATACTTACCTACTTTAATTGCATCTGTGAACAAATAAAATAATTTCAATAAGTCAGTTATTACCTCCGAAAATTTGGGGTAACGTATAATACCTTTAAAAGCTGCCAAACGAGCCAACTACGTGCTAATATTGGCAATTGGGTATTTTCCCCTAACTCAAGTAGGTGAATTGGGGGGGGGGTCCGTAACGTATGACAACGAACAAAATTTAGTGTAATCCAGGCGCCAGATAAATCTAATACCAAATACCCAAAGACAAATTCTAATTCGCGATTTACCAACGATAAGAACTTAATAACTGAAGTCAACGTTATCCAGATTCAACCTGAATATGTACAGCCAAAAGGAATCTGCTAAAAAAAATGGAATCTAAATAATTATATGTATTATCATAACTTTAGATACATTATAATATGCGGATACTAATAACAGATATTTAATAATTATAGGATGGGCCCTTATACGCACGTGCAATTCTAATGGCGTTAGAGCCTATAATTGTTTTTCCCAAAATTACAGTTGGAAACTGAAAATACCTTTAACAGGAAGCGCCCTAGACGGGATGGGTAAAATCTCAAATCTGCGATCGCGAGAGCTCAAGCGCATGCGCAATACTGTGTAGCTGAAGATGAAGCTATAGCGTAAATAGATATGGGCTAACTTTTATACAGGGTGATTCATTAGTGCGATAAAGTCCAATATCTTGTGAACAGTTGAAGATATTCGAATGAAATTTTGACTGATTGTAGCCAGCCTAGAGGCTCATATTTTAAAATTAGTGGCAATAGTACAGCGTGTTCCAGAACGCCGTGCCAGATCAAAGTTATATTTTTTTAAACGGGACACCCTGTATTTTACTTCAAATTTGAATTCTGCTTGACTTCGCTATTACAATGATATAATATTGTAATGGGTTATATAGCGTATTTAAAAAGTAATGACCAATTGTTCTTGTAAATCGTAATGACTTCAACGCTCTGTATACTTTAAACTGCACAATTTAAAATTAATCTTTTATAGCCATACGTCTATGATAGTCGTCTAGTACTACAATTCAATCGAACTGATTCGATATCTAAGAAACCGTATACAGGGCGAGCCCAAACTCGAATACATTGGTTTCACAATTTTTTTAAATGGATCACCCTGTATTTTATATCGGTAAATGGAAGTTACTTTACTATACTTCAAAATTTATTGAGTATAACCAATACCCAAACTGAATAGTTTTTGTGATATTTCTATTTTGTTATTAAAAATTGTATTTCCAATAAAAAAAAATAAATGAAAAGCAGATAATAAAATGTATTCACAACAATTAACATGTCAGGAAAGTGTGTTAACTCAAAAAAGGTACTAAAAGTTCGATAACAGTACCACCACACATGCAGAAGGATCAGGTTTCTTGGGT
>CAJUYG010005037.1:0-14914 GCA_910591675.1 Galerucella calmariensis | reverse complement strand
CTGCTCTACATTTTGTTTTAATATATCTATTATTTACTACCTTTCTTCAGTTTATTGTAAATGAAAACAGGCGAACGGAAAAGTACGCTCTAGAGCGTAAATAATGTCAATTATGACAGATCACGGAAAACATCAACTTTGCGGTTAGATTTGAGTTTGCAAAAGTGTATTTTGGGTAGTGATCGTAGGAGAAGTTCATTAACTGCGTGAAATTTGGAATGAAACTTCTATGACGTGATCTTGTTGAGTATGTATAGGTATAGTAAAGTCTCCACGGCGCGAAACATTTTCAAGATAATTACTTGAACATTTCCACTCGAGCTTTAATCACTCTTGTAATAATTTCCACTATTACACTTTCTTTACATGGCTACTCAAAAACATTTCCATATTTGTTGCTATATGACATAGTCCGGGAGCGGTAAATGCTGCCGTGTGCAATAATAGGTCCAAGGATAAAAAAGTGATATCTTATGTATCTTGAACTGCCGAACGTCCGAATATGCCCGGAGTTTTTGCGAAAGACTGGTACGCTTTGTTTAAATCGCAATTGTTTAAACAAATTATGAACAAATGTTTTTTTCGGCCTGGACAATTTTTTTATGCAAATATGGCCCATTTTAGAAAAAAAAAGTATCTTGTAATTATCCCGTATAGTGCTTATTGGAAAAGTTTATGGAAAGTCGAAAAATCGACGGTTTTTACTAACTTTCGATGTTAATGACTTTTGACTTAAAAATTGAAAAATCCTACTTGTTTATTGAACCTCACTCTACAAATTGGTCTAATCTGATATTAACGCAAAGCCGGCGTTTGGCAGTTATGCTGTTGTCAAATCGGAAGACCACTTTTAATTATTATAACGCTTAACATTTTCCTTTATATAATAATTTCCACATATTTAGTATAGTAACTAAGATAATATTTAATTTATTTCACAAAGTAGTTGAGTACTTAGGTTAAGTGTGTGGTGAGTGGGTCTATGAGGTCCTCCACTGCGACTCGTAAGAGCCTATTGTGGCTCACACGTATTTACCAAACAAATTCAGCTTCTTAACAAAGCCGAGGTCCGAGGGCGAGAGAGAGACCCTGCCAAACATCAGATACCTGATTCGAGCCGCGGCGGGGCAGGCACAAATAACATGCTCTGATGCTAACATTTGCTTGGAGACATTTTTCGGAGGAGTATTTAGTATATGCTAGGCAAAACTTATTGCGATGCCAATTGTAGGTTCTGGTCTGATAGAAACATGTACAGCTCCCTCCCTTGCAAGAGAGTCTGCCTTTTCGTTCCTTTCCATGCCAGAGTGGCCACGGATTCAGATCAGCAATACTTTATTGAGTTCTCCTATAGAGGAGGGTCTTTTTTGACTGTCTAAAACCAATTTCTACGTTACACGGACGCTATTGTCTAATTAGTAAGGTCACGTAGGTTCCCTATAGTCTTATAGCACCAGAATGACTCAGTTGACTAAAATCATGCGTGAACTGCGTAAAGTTTTCTATATAACTTTAATGTTATAGTCCAAGAGCCCCAGCAAAAAAAAGTAGGTTCTGAAAAAAATGTACAGGAACAGGTATTTTTTTCTTTGAATAAGTTCAGGGGCTTCCCCTGCAAGTATGCGCAGTAACTACATGTGGCCAGATATGAAGGAAATTATATAAATATATTTTTCAAATTGTGTGTTATAACTCTGTTCTTTCCAATTTATTATGTTGCGTCTAGTTTTCTCCCGTTACTTATTCGATTTATAAGCACACGTCAATATTTTTTTGAGAAAGGGGAAAAACCCAGGTCCAAAACGGGTTTCAAACCTAGGACCTCTTGGTTGGTAGCTCAGTATGCTACACACTTCTTTTTCTTTTAGTGATTTAGACAACAATTTTAGACGGAGAAAATGAAGTGCTGACGCATATACACAGTATTTTACAAAATTTGCAACAATTGAAACGGGTTAGGGACCGTTCACAAAATACGTTCGCACACAAGAAGGTGTAGGGGTCTTGGTGAGTGTGACAAGATATGACAAGGGGGACCGGGGGTCGAGAAGCAACCTTAAGTTCGCGAATTCAAAAAATTTTGCTAGAGTATTTCTCTCAGTAATGTTTTTTAAATTTTTGTCATGATAGAAGTCTCTTATTTTGTATTAGTAAATTATACAGATTTTTAAGTATTAGTAATAATGACCAAACGCCTGAACCGGATTTTAATGATATGCACACGACTTTTTTTCCTTCGCAATTTTTGACGATCCGGTATCCTCTTACAGGCGACATTTGGATGACGTCATTACAGACGACAGAGACCATTAAAACTTAAAACTTGGGGTCTGGACCGGTTTATGTTCAGTAACATGTACAGTATAACCTCCAGAGCTTAAATATTCTATCAGTTTCTACAACTTTACAATCCCTTTTTTGTATTTTTGGGTTAAGTACATTTTTTGCAGATGAAATTATCTATAAATACTTTCCATTTCGTTTCCATGTTTTTCGTTGAAACGTTCCATAGTTTCTCTATATTCAAATACGTATTTTAGTGCAGTTTTCCGTTTTTACATCGATAAATACGTTCCTGTGAATAAAGTGGAATTCCCTTAACGGGAATTTCCAAGAGAAGCTAATTCCCAAGTTTTCGAGTAGATTTACGAATAGAACGCGAGAGAATATTCCAAGAGAAACTTGCAGTAATGGAAATAAAAATTTCCGTGTAATTCTCTCAAGACGTTCAAAGTTCTTAATATACAGGATGCTTCTTGAATAAGCACCGTTAAATAGAGGAATGGTAGAAAGTTGAAACAAATTAGAATACCTAGATAAAATTTTCTTTCAACCTTGTTAGTTTGTGAGTTACAGGTTGATATAGTAGAACACAAACACCTAAAAGTTTGAAAGCGCATTCGTCGTGCGGACAGACTGTTCAGGATCAGTCAGCTGCTGTGAAAAGTTCAGCGAGTAAACATCTACGTACAGTCTAGGCAAAATTATTAATCAAATCATGGAGTCTCAGTCAAGTGTCAGATGCAAAACACGGAAATTATAACTAATGTTATTATCCATTCATGTCATATAAGACAGAAGGGTTGGGCATTTAAAATAAGAGAGTTGGCATTGGCCACTGTCACATGACATACCCATCGTAATTTTTTTGCAAGCGTTTTTTAAAACACACCCTCATTTATTCGTTTTCGAATTTATTCCATTTGTCCGTTCCACACTGTATATGTATGTGGTTATGAAGAAAAGTCATTGTTTTGTCAGCTGATAGCTGAATACATTTTTGTTACATGGAAATTGTTGTTTCGAATTTAAAAATTAATTCCTATCGTCATAAAATCGAAATAAATGTAAAATGTACGAAAAACTTTTGATTTCAAGATAAAAATATAATTAGACACAAACCAATCACGCAAAGTTAAATTTTTAAACGTAATGTCGCATTGCGTACAAAAAGAATAACTTTGGAATGCGAAATATTTGATTTTATTACCGAATGACGTTTTTAAATGCTGGTCGTCACGAAAAACTACAATTAAATGTAGTTTTTAATGAAAAAATACTCCAGCATGTATATTTGTGGTTTTCTGTGCAGTTTTACAATAATATCCAAGCACCATTAATAAAAACCTCCATTTTTAAACACTAAATTGTCCGATATAAATAAAACGTTTTTCGTTTTGTGTACCGATTTATCATTCAACTTGACAATAACATAGAGCGATTTGCTTTCTAAAATTATCTTTAAAAATTATGGACGACCGGTTTATGCTGTACCAGTCGGCATTGCCCTCATTACCTATCAACTTTATACACAAAATATCGTTACGTAAATTTTTAAAATAAAATCTATTATAGGTATCGATTGAAGAGTAAAATTTTGAATAAATAGCACATAGCTTATTGCTATATAACCTGGAACTTTAGAATATGGAAGTATTTAAGAAGGGAGTATCTACAACAGCAGATTTTCAGTCTTTGTCTTCCTTACCATTAAAATTAATATTTTGATAAATTGTGCCCCTCTTCATAACTTATAAAGATGAAATAATCTGACAAGCCTTTTCTGCACAACACGTGGTTCTTAATGGTTATTTGAGTTTGATTCGAGAGTTTTCTTTGACGTTGTTTTGTTTGCTTATGTACTTTAAAAGCTATACAGGGCGTCCGTAAAATAACGGACAAATTCGGACGGACAAATAAACAATAAAATTAAAAATTTCGGAACCAGGAAGATTTTTGTTCTCAATTCACTACTTTTTCAAATCATTATCTAATATACAGTGGGAACGACCTTAGTGGCTAGTAGCATAAACATAGTTTATTTTAAAAAGTTACAATAACTATTATTAGGGCGGGTTGTACCAACAGTCGGCTAAACCTGGTTTATCTAACCATAGGGATAAATTTAACAAAAGTTTAAACCGGTACGTGTTGTACCAGTGGTGTTTTCGTGCAGTTTTGTTAATAAATCATTTTGAAAGGTTGGTATCAGTGAATGCTAGACGAATGAACTACTGTGGAGTGAATTACTTACGTTTTGCCAATGAAAAATATAAAAGAAGAATTTTTAAAGTGATTTTAACCCCCAGTCTCAGTTTACATTCTCAGTTCCTGAAGTGTTTTTTATTTTTGCATATTATTTTATTTGACTAAAAATGAATAAAAATAAAAAAGGTCAGAAAACTTCACGGCCAAAGAAGAACGCCTCCTCTTGGATTGCGTCAAGCAACAGTGGAGCGTTATTAAAAATGAAAGGACTGACGCAGTCAGTAATGACGAGAAAATGGAGGCGTGGAAAAAGTCGCTCTTAATTTTAATACATTTGCGATCGCTACAGGGACTTCGGCATCCTAAAAAACAAATTCACAAACATGAAAAAAAATCCAAAAAAGCTTTCGCGGAAGAGAAACTGCAGAGACTCGGCACAGGTGGCGGAGAATATGTTCCATCTCCTGCCAATGATATTGATGTGGAGCTGAAGGAACTTTTAGGGAAACAAGTCACTGGCTTGTTGTCTCAAGTTGACGATGTCTAAATCTATCCAAAATTTCCTGGTCATTCCATTCTGTAAAATGGTTAGTTCGTCGCCGAAAGTTTTGTGGGCGTCTCGGATATACTTGTAAATTCACAAGTTCATTAAAATTTCCGTCATCACTAAAATTCAGTATATCGGGATATTCCATTATATTTGGTGAAAATAAAAAATTTACAGAATCCACTGACAGTTGAACAAAGTTTTTAGGTTAGAAAACTAGGGTTATTATTTTAACCACTCATTTTTGGGCGGTTAACAAACCCGTTGGCAAAACTCTGGTTACCCACTGATCCAGTCTGGTACAACACCCATTTTGCTTAAAACCATCAGTTATGTTTTAAACCTTGTTGATACAACTCGCCCTTAGTAACAAAAATTCGAATAGGTACCTATAGGTAGGTTATTACAATTATTACTTGGTTGCATTCTTATACAAATTAAATGTGAAATTAATCATTTTGAAAAATTAAACTAGCGCTATCTAATCAAAACCTATCGAACTATTTACTCCTCATTAATTTATCTTGGTGCTCCTAATAATTGCGCCGTCCTCTCAACTAGACACTTTCTTTAGTTTTTTGCACTCCGTACAATTACGGTATACTATAACTAGCGCTATCTATTCGAAAATAATCGAACTATTTACTTCTTAATATTTTATCTTAGGAATTCACACAGGAAAACGGTGCTCCTAATTTGTATTTTTTAGTTTCCCAAAATAATTAACAAGAAGTATAATGAATATATATTTTGTGGAAGTTGGAGAAAATCTATTACTTGTAATAGTGCTTGTTGACATTGGTGGTTTTAGATTTATTGGTAACTCTTTGTTAACTTTTTTTGAGATATAGTACGTTAATGTTAACCTTTGTCACTTTTTCAAAATTTACACTATCTTTATTTTCATATAACATAAAAATAACGTCGGTAATAGGGTTGTTAAATTTTTTCCTGTATCCATTAAGATTGTTCTGCTAGAAATGCATCAAGATATTTGCATTTTTATAGGTGTTATGGTTTATTGAACTAATAAATGTTTTTTTTTTCTGTTGACAGGTAACAAAATATAACTTTTCACGAAATTACTTTTTTTCCCGGATATACAGGGTGTACCAATCTTACGACAAACTTCGGTATATGGGTTATTTTAAGAGATATCAAAAAATGTTATTAACAAAAATAGTAGATGTGCTGAAGGTCCAAACCAAAACCGTTACAAACCAAACATATGATTTTTCAAATGGGAACCCCTGTATATTATACCGAATTCGGATTGGTTACATTTTTTTGAAGCTTTTGATATTAGGTTTTGCCACGTTATACAGAGTCCTTCAAAAGATATGGACACGTTTAGGTGAAAATCTTAGGTAAATCAACGCTCTCTAGCTTGTTGTACGTTGTAGAAAAAAAAAGTATTTTGCCAAACAGAGTTTCGTAACATGATCCAATTTCTCCGTATCCAGTTAAATCTCAATTATATTCTCTCGTATATACAGGTTGAACGGAAAGTCGAACCTTTCATTTTCTTTCTTCTTTCAAATGGAACACCATGTATTTTATAGCAAAAATAGAGACTTCGATTATGTAACTTTAATTTTTGTCAAGCATTCCCTATACCCAAAGTTTATAAAAACAGAGTTATCTGGTAATATTTATTGTAAACTATTATTATTGACCTATTATGTGAAAGCAATAAACGTTGTATGTAACAAAAAATCCTAATAAATGATAAATTTTAATTAATAATTCATTCTGAACAAAACTAGCTACCAAAAGTATAATCCTAACCGTAATATTAAACTGAAGGCTCAAAGTGTTCACCGTTAACATCAATGCAATGCTGTAAGAGGGGGCCCAACTGATAGGCCAGCTCGGTCACCTGATTTAACAAAAGTATATTTATTTTTTTCGGGTCTTGTGAGGAATAAGTTTATAAAATCCCCGGTTATTAGAGATGACATGAAAGAGATAATTAGTGCGGCATTTCGATCTGCAAACGTTGATATGCTGAGAAATGTTAGTCAATCATTTGAACTATTCTGCAGCATTGCATTGATGTTAACGGTGAACATTTTGAACCTCTAGTTAATATTACGGTTGGAATTATACTTTTGGTGGATAGTTTTGTTTAGAATGAATTGTTCATTGAAATTTTTTATTAATTAGGATTTTTTGTTACATACAACGTTTGATGCTTTCACATAATAGGTCAGTAGTTATATTTTACAATAAATATTACAAAATAACTGTGTTTTTATAAACGTTGGGTATAGGGAATGCTTAACAAAAATTAAAGTTACATAATCGAAGATTTTATTTTTGCTATAAAATACAAGGCGTTCCATTTGAAATAAGAAAGACAATGAGAGGTTCGAGTTTCCGTTCACCCTGTATATAAGAAAGAATATAATTGAAATTTAATAGGATACGGAGATATTGCATCGTATTACAAAACTCTGTTTGGCAAAATACATTTTTTTTCTTTAATGTACAACAAGCTACAGAGCGTTGATTTAACTACGATTTTCACATAAACGTGTCCATATCTTTTGAAGGACTCTGTATAACGTGGCAAAACCTCAAATTCGGTATAATATACAGGGGTTTTCATTTGAAAAATCACATGTTTGGTTTGTAACGGAGTTATACAGCACTCTGTATAGTTCGATATAATTTCAAAATATGGACCTTCAACACATCTACTATTTTTGTTGATAACATTTTTTGATATCTCTCAAAATAACCCACATACCGAAGTTTGTCGTATGGTTGGTACACCCTGTATATACATATAGATGAAGGAAGATATTTGATTGTAGAATATTTTATTGAAAATAAGTTACATTTCCTCTATATCAAAAGTACAATTATTTAATGTGCATTGCATGAATGATATTATGTTCCTTGAACTATTCGGTACAACAGACGAATTTTCTTGTGTTGAAATAATATTTTTCTTTGACATGGACACAACTGCTGTTGATGTACCTGGTCGCAAATCGGGTGTTATTTCAAAACTGCTACACGTTCCGAACTTTTTACTAGCAATTTCTGTTCTGTGTGCCACCGATTCATCATCATACCCTTCAGCGACCGCCGATGACTTCCAACCGCCATGTTTCTTAAATGTCATCAAGTCTCCCCCAGATTCAACTAAAAGTGTAGCAGACGATCTTCGAAATGAATGACCTGTATATGAGTTAGCATTTTCAAGTTAAAGAAAGTTAGCTACTGTTTTAGGTACCTTATAAAACTGATTTTTACCCACAACCTGATTGATACATTTTCCATTGCGATATGCATAAAACAGGCGGCGATCCTTTGCTGCTCCTGGAGGAAGGGCTATGTACATTCGGTAATATTTAATATATTCTTCAGTAACTACAAATCTCCTGTTTAGGGGAGTGTAAGGCAAAATGACATTGTAGGCAAAACGACATACAACCCTACTTTACGGTATTTTCTAATGGTAATGACAACACCGCGCACATATTTCGTAAGCTTACACCGACCACGTCGTTACCAGTTATGTGACAGCTCTCAAAGAGTCCAGTAGTGCCCGCCATCGAATATTCTTTTCGCGAAGTAACGAAATTGACTAAAAAAGCTGAAGTAGGTACATATTTTTCAATGTTTTTTTTGCCAGAAATATTTCTATATTGGTATCTTTTTTTATGATCTCGTAATCAATAAATAGTTGTGTTGAAGTTACCGAAACTATTTTGCTAAATTATTTTATTTTAATATTTTTAAACATCTAATAATAAAAAATGGCGCCCAGAGGCAAAATGACATAGATCAGCGTAAGGCAAAATGGCATACTATGTCATTTTGCCTTTCATAGTGCAATAGTTATTTATGCAACAAGTGTGTAAAGTGAGTCTTTTTTCACGAATGTGAATGCTAACAATCACATGAGGTAAAAAAAGGTGCTTTACAGACGAGTAGCATACAACATATATACACATATACACAAAATATAAAATTAAAATAAAATAAAATTGTTAACTACTTTACGCACTAGTGCGTAAAATATTTACTTTTACGCACTAGTGCGTAAAGTAAAATTATCTAACTCATGCATTATTTACGTTTTTCTTAATGATTTCTTTTTCTAGCGAAATAAAAATGTGTATTTCAATTATTTTTATTATTAATGATTTCTTAGGACTTCACTGTTGGGTCCGAAATGTCACTGTCACAAAATAAAACTTGTAAATGTCAAATTTGTTGATGACAATGACATTATTTTACGCACTGCATTAAAAAGGTAAATTTTACGGATCCAAAAGCGTGCGTAAAATGGCTACTTTACGCACGGTAGTAGAAAATAGTTATTTATGTAACTAGTGTGTAAAGTAGCCTTTTTTTTGACGAATGTGAATATTGTCGCATGAGCCGCAGGCGAATGCGACAATCACATGAGTCGAAAAAAAGGTCTTTACACACGAATTGCATACAATATTTTTTCTACTAGCGAATATTTAATTAAAATACAAAAGTTTAATAGTAATTTTCTTTACGCA
Source organism: Galerucella calmariensis (assembly GCA_910591675.1). Lineage (NCBI taxonomy): Eukaryota > Metazoa > Arthropoda > Insecta > Coleoptera > Chrysomelidae > Galerucella > Galerucella calmariensis. The sequence continues at coordinate 5,353 of CAJUYG010005037.1, read as the reverse complement.
CTAGTGCGTAAAGAAACATACTTTACGCACTAGTGCGTAAAGTAAGTTAAACTTTTCTTTAGAAGAATCTTTAACGCTAATATTAATTTCTAATAAGATATATTTTTTTCGTAAATACTCATGGATTTTTGGGGCAGTAAATCATTCGCAGCATTCTGTGCCACATCTAATATATTTGGTGGTGTATTTGCCAAGTAATCTGAGAGATCGTCAGAGGAATCCATCTTTATTTTCATAATAATCTAAAATAACATCATAGTTTTCTAAAAATATTCAATTCTTAAATATAAAACACAATTGCTTACCCTAGGTATAGTCGGAAGATCTCAATTTAAATTTCAAATGTCAGATTCAATTCACAAAGAAATGTCAGTCACTCACCGCCAACTTATGCCTATTAACCGTATTATTTCCAGTACTCAATAATTATTTAACAATAATTATTAGGTATTTTACCGAATTCTATAGGTTTCTATCTCCAATTTATGGAAAAAACTTAGATTTAATATCCGTATATTATACCTATATTTTTATAAGACTGGATATCTATAACTACATACATATTGGAATTTTTTCTTTACGCACTAGTGCGTAAAGTAAAACTCTTTACGCACTAGTGCGTAAAATAAAGTTTTACGCACTCGAAAATGTGTCTAAAGTACGTACTTTACACACGGTAGTAGAAAAATGTATTTTTTAAGTTTTTATTTTAGAATGGTGTCTAACTATAACTATAGATTATATGTCATTTTGCCTACTTATTTAAGTCATTTTGCCCACCAGGGTGTAGGCAAAATGACACTTTAATGACTTTGTTTTTTTTCAAGATTCAATTTTAATTTCACGCTAAAACATTTTTTAAACAAAGACCAACACAGTAAAGATACCAGAGGTACTAAAAATAAAAATTCAATGTCTATTTAAACAATGTTTTTAGGACAAAAACAAAATATATGTCATTTTGTCTCACGCTCCCCTACATAATTCTTTGTTTGTTTCAGTTTCACAATTAATAACTTTCCCGAATCTTCAATATCATCAAATGTTACCTGGCTGATTTCACAAATACTACAAGCTCCTGCAATCCCAAATACAACAACAACCTTGGCCATTAAATAAACTTCATCGGGTGCATTATTTAAAAAATCACTAATTTGTGTACTCGTAAAAATCGCAGCTCTCTTGGGCGTGTAACATTTCTCATTTTGTTCCAGACATGTAATTAGTTTGAAATATTTTGAAATATCTACATTATTTGAGCAAATTATATATATCAAATTATACAGGGTGTTTCAAAAAAAGGTAACACCGTCTCTAGGATAGGTAAAAAACTGAAAAATAATTGGGGTTTGCTCTGTAAAATTTTTTTCTAACGCCATCCGTTTTCAAGATAAAGGGCGTTGAAGAAAATAAAAAATTACACATTTCTTACGATTTTGCCGAAACTACTGGCACCATTGTAATGAAATTTCATACGAATATGTTTTGGAAGCTGATATATCCCATGAATTTGTTTTTATAACTAACTCTCATAGAGGGCGCTAGTTACACGATTCATACAACGTATTATTCAACATAACTTTTTTTAGGGTAGAATTATTAGTCAAAACTCCAAGTGAACATAAACATCGTTTAATTCTACACCAAAAAGGTACTCTTGGTAAAACTCGATATTATGTACCGTTTTCGGAATATTTTGATTTGAAAATTATGAAGTAATAACCGCTCCTCGTATAAGTTAATGATAAATTTATTAATTAAAAAAACTTACAATAAGAAAATTAAAATAAAGACAAAGAACATAACATAAAATTCAATTAGGGTAAATGTTCAAAATGTCCTCCGTTTTCACGAATACACAAGTCTATCCTTTTTTCTAAAGAATCCATTAATCTTCTTAACGGTTGGGGATCATCTATGATGTCATTAAAGTGACGTTTAATTCTGTCTATTAATTCTTGACGAGAATTTACCTCTGTAGCATAGACTTTTTCCTTAATATACGACCAGACTGTGTAGTCCAAAGGATTAAAATCGCATGACCGAGGAGGCCAATGAATCGGAGCTTCTGCACCTCTACCAATCCATCGATTCCGAAAATTGTTACTCAACCAATTACGACACCTTCTATCAAAGTGCGGTGGAGCTCCATCATGCATAAAAAATAATGATGTTCGCTCATTTATCGATAAATCTTCTAATATCTCAAATAAGTGATTATTTAAAAAATCAAGGTACATATCACCACTTAAATTTCCAGGTAGAATATGATAACCTATTAATCTGTTACCTAAAGTTGCTGCCCAAACATTAACTTTAAATGAGTGTTGGTAATGTGATACCCTTTTGGCTTGTGGATTCTCATCACACCAGTAGTGTGCGTTATGGGAGTTAAACATACCTTGTCGCGTAAAGGTGGCCTCGTCCGTAAAAAGAATACATTTTAAAAAATTTGGATTGAGGGCTGTCCTTTCTCGCAATGTTTCACAAAAATCGACTCTAACCGGTAGATCGTCCGGCAAGAGTTCTTGAACTTGTCTGTAATGGTAAGGATGTAGCTGCTGCTCTTTAAGTATCCGCCAAGTAGTTGAAGAAGATGTATTTGTTTGTCTTGCCATATTCCTTACACTTAATGTTGGATTTTGATCAACTAAATTTAAAATAATATTTTCTTTATTAATTGTTCTTGTTGTTCTTGGTCTACCTGAATTTATTTTCTTTGGTCTTACATTCCCAGTTTCTCGACAACGTCGTTCAACTGCTCTAAATGTTTTTTTACTTGGTAAGTTTCTTCTAGGAAACTTTTCTGCATATCGCGTAAAAGCTGCACTAGAGTTTCCTAAACACTCGCCTAAAGTTAATAACATGTCGGTGTATTCAACATTTGAGTACATTTTGTTTAACAATATCTAATTTTACAAATAACAAGGTTTCAAAACTCTATTTATTGTTGACTTATTGTCATAACAATCAATAAATGTCAATTTTACATGGCAAACTTAGAGAAAAGCGAACTTTATCATTAGTTTATACCAGGAGCGATTATTACTTCATAATTTTCAAATCAAAATATTCCGAAAACGGTACATAATATCGAGTTTTACCAAGAGTACCTTTTTGATGTAAAATTAAACGATGTTTATGTTCACTTGGAGTTTTGACTAATAATTCTACCCTTAAAAAAGTTATGTTGAATAATACGTTGTATGAATCGTGTAACTAGCGCCTCTATGAGAGTTAGATATAAAATCAAATTCATGGGATATATCAGCTTCCAAAACATATTCGTATAAAATTTCATTGCAATGGTGTCAGTAGTTTCGGCAAAATCGTAAGAAATGTGTAATTTTTCATTTTCTTCAACGCCCTTTATCTTGAAAACGGATGGCGTTAGAAAAAAATTTCACTAAGCCAACCCCAATTATTTTTCTGTTTTTTACCTATCCTAGAGACGGTGTTACCTTTTTTTGAAACACCCATAACTAAATAGAAAAGTATATAGTATCCCAATGGCATGGCTTTATGTCATATAAATCTATTAACAAAAATTTGTTATTATTCGGAAATCAAGCACACGAAACATTAGGTGCTAAATCACAAATGGACACGATCTATACTGATTTTTGGAAAGCGTTCGATCGCGTAAATCATGATGTGCTGTTGAAAAAACTAGTAAGTTACGGGTTAAATGCTGGCTTTATCGAATTAATTAAGAGCTATTTAGAAAATAGAAAATTCGTCGTGAGACATAATGGAAATGTTACTGGGAAATACCATGCAAATTCCGGAGTGCCGCAAGGTTCCAATCTTGGTCCTCTCTTATTCATTATATTCATCAATTATTTACCTTCTGTTCTTAACAATACTATGAGCCTATTGTTTGCAGATGATCTTAAAATTTTCAGAAGAATAAACTCAGTCAGAGACTGTGTTGTGCTACAAAAGGATATACACAATATTTATGAATGGAGTCTAATTAACAAATTGCATTTTAATATTAGTAAATGTAAGGTGATGAGTATGCATATAACATATGCGTCTTTGGTCTGGTGGACAAAGACGACACAAAAGAATGCAATGACGAGACTGGGCAAGGTGCAAAGACTTGCATGTCTCAGCATTGCAGGATGCATGAGAAGCACGCCAACGGCAGCACTAGAAGCCTTATTCGACCTTCCTCCACTACACCTCGTGATAATGGGGGAAGCAAGGATGGGACTATTTAGGCAGCAAGATAATCTGAGCAACAAAATAGTTAGATCAGGACACACATCTGTTAAAGACATCATAAGTGAAGCCATTTTAGATATGAAAACAGACTATATGGCCACTAAACTTCTCCCAAGCCCTAAATATGAGGTAGAAATACCTCACAGAAAGGACTGGCAAGACCCATGCAGACTGAAATTTCCCCGAGGAGAGACCTGGTACACAGACGGATCACAGACAGGGGAAGGAACAGGAGCAGGAGTGTACAGTGAAAAGAGAAACACAAAAGGCTCTTTCTCACTAGGCAAACATACCTCTGTATTTCAGGCAGAGATCTATGCCATCCTAGAATGTGTCAGAATTAACAAATATAGGACTGACACTCATAGGATAAACATACTAACTGATAGCCAGGCAGCCCTTGCGGCTTTAAATAGCCGCAAGGTAACATCCAGACTAGTAGAAGAATGTCAGAAAGAACTAAATGAACTGGCAGACCACATTAAAGTAAGATTGGTGTGGGTGCCGGGACATAATGGTATTTCTGGAAATGAACAAGCTGATGAACTCGCAAAAAGAGGTTCAGCAACAGCATATGTTGGACCAGAACCAGCTCTTGGGACCACAAAAAAGGTAGTCCGAGCGGAAATACAAAAATGGGTACAAAGCCAACATAGACTTCATTGGAGGAACACTCCGAAACAGGTACACAGCAAAACCTTCATAGGTGACACATGTGCAAAGCGGGCCAAAGAACTACTGAATATCAGCAGGAATAAGCTAAGAATTATTGCAGGTTATCTAACAGGTCATACCCCGTTAAAAGATCACCTGCATAAAATGGGGTTATATAACGGGGACCTCAGCTGCAGACTATGTGGCATGGAGAACGAGACCGTGACCCATATCTTGTCTGACTGTGAGGCACTGCACTCGAGGAGACAGGCAATCTTCGGAGAGGCCAATGTGCCACCTGAAGTATATGGCACACATCCAATGGACCTATACCGTCTACTCGAAGGTACGGGGATAACTGGATGGGTGGACTAAATATGGGAGCAGAGTACAATAAGCCAATAGGCTGCAGTGCTCCCGGCATCTGAACGGCTCCCAAAATGGAAAAAAAAAAAAAAAAAAAAAAAAG
>CAJUYG010005036.1:0-14914 GCA_910591675.1 Galerucella calmariensis | reverse complement strand
AAATATTGTGGTTTAATTTCCCAAGAAATTAAAAAAAGAATGAATATACCTTACAGTTATGCACGTCCGTTTTAAACTAAAAAAATGCTGGAAAGGTTTAAAATTAATCGATAGATTGGATAAAAAACCGTGGACAGAAATGTGTAACGAAATAATTCATCTACTACTCTACAACTACAACTTAATGATAATCGATTGTTAATCGATCAATAATAATCGATTATAGATTAATTAATAATGATCGATCGTTGATCGATCAAAATTAATGGATTATCAATCAATTGTTAATCGATTAAAAACAATCGACTTTTAATCGATTGGGAATATTCGAATATTCATCGATTATATACAATCGGTCATCAATCGATGGCTGATGATAAATTGATGATAATCGATTATTTATCGATTAAGGTTATCGATTATTGATAGTCGATTTATAATCGATTGCTGATAATCTATTTCTGATAATCGATTATTAATTGATTGATGATAATCGATTATTAGTCGACTATTGATAATCGACTATTTAATCTATTGTTGATAATCGATTATTTAATCGATCGTTGATCGATTACTAATCAATTGATGATAATTGATAATAATCGATTGTTGATCGATTAGAAATAATCGATTAGAATTTGATTGTTAAATGAAGTTTTATCCAGAGTAAAATAAATTCTTATATTGATATATGTGTACTTATTTTTTGATTAAAAAAATTATTATTGCTTGGAAGGAACTAAAGTTCTTACCGTGTGGCCCATGACACGTTATTCAATTTTTTTTTCCTAAAATTGGGGGAGAACGGTTTCTCGGCGAATAATTAACATCCCCAAAGCATTTCACATTCGAGGAATAAGTTTTTTTTTTTAATTTTTGAATTTTAACGTATGATGAAAACAATGTGGAGTGAGGAAGTGTTCAATTCATTTCTGACTACGTAGCATTGAAATTTGGAAATCGAAGAAGTTTTTGGAAAATTTGAGTTATTAATATGCAGTAGAAAAAAAGATAGATCAGTTTTAAGCGTGTCTCGCGTGAATATTACCTTATTTTCATGACAAAAATCCTACTAGAAAACAGACTGTTTCGTAATATAAAAGATATAATAATTAGGAGCGAAGAAAATTCGGAAAAACAGGAGAATTCATGTTTTCAAATTTCATATCTTCGCCGTTCTTCAACTTGTTGAAACTTCGTACCCACGGAGAGTAGGTATTATACCTACCTACCTGCAAGCTGGGTGCCGCTATTGCTTAATGCTGATCCAAAGCTAGATCGCATTAAAAATTCAAGCTATAATTGTAAATGTAGCTTTAACTCCTAAATTATACCAATATTCAGTACTTCGAAAGGTGCTTAAGTACTTGAGTACTTCGAAAGGTGAAAAATATACAGGGTGGTCCATTTTAAATAACGAAGATCATTATTATTACGAAAAAAAAATAAAAGAATATGACAACAATGTGAATATCACCATAATATCGGCCATATCACAAGATACTTGAACACCAAATTCTATAAAAATCGAGTGATCTGTTTTCGAAATAGTTGAGGCGTTCCATACTTAAAGCTAACCGAATTTCGAATCTCGCGAATCTCGAATCGCCGAATATCAAAAATAGTACAATGGAAGCATGTGAACGTTCTTAGAAGAATCCATTACTAACACTCCCCTTAAATTTCTACGTGATTCATGAAAGAGAAATGTTCCTAACTCCAAGCTTTTGTGGTAGCATCATTTTTTTAAAACTGATCCCACATGGTAAGGCGGGCAGTCTAGCGAGGTATTGACTCGGTGGGCTTCCTTTCTCCGGTTGGCAAGGTACTGACTTGTCGACAATCCCTCACCTCGTTCAGCAGGGTATTGACCTGTCTAAATTAACCTGTCCGTGCTGAAGGTATGGACTTCAGTGAAAATCCTGAACCGTTCATGTACGAAAGGTATCTACTGACTTTCGTACTAATCCGAAGTTCCTGTCCCTAAGGTACTGACTTGGGTAAACTCTATCATCGCTGAAGGTATTGACTTCAGCGTACATCCCGAAAACCGATAGAGAGCGGAAGGTATTGACTTTCGCCCATTCCTGATTTTCCCGTCCCTAAGGTTTTGACTTAGGGATATTCCATTGCGTTTCCTGTACGAACTGATAGACACTCCTCTGGTCGTAGCTTCACAAACAGAAGACGTCACCTACGACGAAATCCCAGGAACAGAAGCCTTCATATCAAATCAGCCGTTAAACCCACACACCTGTTTGTAAATAGTGACTGTATATAGGTAGTATATCTAAGAATGAACTTTTATTTTATACTGGAATCCTGTCTCTGACTGTACGCACTTACCCAGCAATACGTAACTACCCATACAGAGGGTTACAGCTGTGTATCTCTTTGTATGCTGTAAAAATTCACAGGGTCCAACATGGTCATCTTTTTCTTCCAAAAGTATATCATTTTACACTGAGAAATGTCGGTATGCCTTCTGGGTGTATTGTGCTCACGGTTACACTACTCCAGCCCAATCAAAATTCTGTGAAAATTGCTCCCTATTCCCTAAAACTATCAAAGAAAATGTAAAATCTAAATCAACACTGGAGTTGATCGTGAACGTATAGTTCAAGCGATCAGCTTAAGTATAGAATTCAATAAGGCTTCCCCACCAATAAATCATGCAAACAAAAAAACTAACAAACATTCATCCATAGTTCCAAACCCTCAAAGGGAAGATTTCAAATTTTATAAAGAGCAGCTAGCATTTCAAGTAGAAGACAATATTAAAGATATAATTCTCAAAAAAAGTAACATTAATGAGATCAATGTTAAACAAGTAATTAATATTATCCTCGACAAATATAAATTAAAAGAACAAAATCACTATTAATTGACAAAATGACGAAAACTCGGATTATTACTGATAAACAAATTAGAAAAAATAATATCACAATTTTACAATGGAACTGTAGATCTATTCTTGCAAATCAAGCGAGTCTTGTGAAATACACTGTTGTCCGATTTCACCAACCATTTCCTGAAGTTAGGTAATACCTAAATCAGATTTCGGAATGACAAAATAGAATTTACCTACTACCAAATGTAATATCGTTTCGTAATGATGTTACGTGTTTATTTTGCAACTTACCTCAACAAGTATTACACAGGATTAGGGTTCATTAAATTGTTTGAGTATACTATGAAATCAACCAAGAAAAAGCAAATACGTTTATTACCAATAACTTATTCCATAATTTTTGTCAATATTTATTAGATATCTTTTCAAATACTCCGCAGGTCTTGGTTTCCCCATCCAGCTTCACCACCTGAAATTGAAAAAGGAAAATATATATTATAAATCACCTTATATTTATACAAACAGTCTTATAAAACTTACAAAATATAAACAGAACTAAAAAGTGTCAGAAATCAATCAGCTGTCAGAAATATCTTCTTTTATTTCCTTCACAACCTTGACCTTAGTAAATACAGTCATTATATCAACTCTCTTCAAGGTTAAACACCGGCATCAGGCCAGAGGTCATAGAAAAAAAAAGGGTTTTTTTTGGTAAAAAGCAATTTTGTTCGAGAAGAACGTGCTACGCCTTTGGCGGATTTGAAATCAGGAATCTTTGGGAAAATATTAAATAGAGTTCCAGTCTGAGGTACAGAATCACTTACTAAGTGGATATATTATCTATTTTTGTAGCCCAAAGAATTTCGTTTAGAATATCCTTCGTTTGAAGCCACATTAAAGGCCACATGTCAACCTAGGTGAGTTACCATGCTGATCTGTGATCCAACCTATCTCTTGTATGAGATAAAAACTTCAACAAAACTTATTGTTTTAGGCCTTCATAAGAGAGCCCTCATAAGGATCTCCATGAACATATTATTTTGCAATAATATTCCTAAGGAATAGTTTGAATTATAGTTGGAACTTTTGCTAAATACCTAACTAAGTATATACATACCTGATGGATCATCATTTTAGTTTGATAGCTTAATTCGTTACTTCCTCCTGGTTTTACCGCATGAATCAAGTTGAAATCCGGATATCGTTTTGACTACCAACCCCAAGTGGTGAAGTTTTGGGGAAATTTCCCTGTAGAAAGATCCCAGGGACAGCAGCTAAGTTTCTTTAAACATAATATCTCACTCCCAGATCAAGTTTAGGACAAAAGTTAATTCGTACATCTACAATTAAACATAATAAATTTAGTCTAGTAATAATTTTATTAATGTAAGTCTTATGCATATATGCACAAGGTACCTAACTCACTTGGCACTATAGTAACGTAGTGAGTACACTACAGTATCTTCCTGATTTTAGAAATTTAATATATACTTTTGAATGAATCAAGAATATCTAAGTTATTTATAGAGACCGAATTCATCCCTGAGAACTATTCCCGTCATTATATAGTATATTGCACTAATAGTTTGATTTCATAATAATAGAACAAGTTGCACCTACCTGTTGAAGTTTTAAATTGGTAAACCCTTGCACTAGCTTTGTTGCTTGGTAACGATAATTTTTTTTCTTTAAGTAACAATGAGATACTGTAAAGTAAAATTAACAGTTTGCAGAATGCACCAGTCTTCGAATCGCTTATATTATTTTTCGTATCTATTGCGGGAGTTAGCGGGTACTAGGGTTTATATCGCGTTATTTGCAGCAAGTTCTATATCAGAATCCAAACTTTCATAGTCGGAACTCATGTCGATACAATAGAGTACACGCATATTTCATAGTTTGCTTAGATATTAATCTGTAATAGTAAAGTTGATATCAAAAATAACTAATAATAGGAAATAAACCAGTTTCCATTGGAAATTACTTCCAAATTTTAAAATAAAATTCAAATTTCAATGTACTTTCCGACCACTACCCGAGGATTTCCGAAGGCTACCGATAATACGTGTGATTTCATAGAATTTGTTTACTTTTGTCAATATGGGCGGTATTGCATTAGGTTCTGTGTAGTTTTGTGTTTATATTGTATTTTAATTAACTATTAATTGCTTCATCGACGTAAAAATATCATTTATTTGTTTGTTAGGGACCATTAACGTGTTTGTGTGTGCTTTTTTTATTTCTAAAAGTCAACGTAAAGTGGAAAGTGGACATAAATATTCGATATTTCCGAGGATATTTGAAGACTTTTGAAAGAAAATATTTTGTCTGGAGAAAAAAAAAGCTACTGCTTTGGTGCTATATTAGACTTCAGTAGAGCTTTTGATACTATTAACCATAAATTAATGTTGGCAATTTCAAATTATATTGGTCTCCCCATAAACACCATATCTTTTTTTGAGCGTTATCTTTCTTGTCGCCGACAACTAGTGATGATTTTTGCCACTTTGTTTTGGGGTGGAGTTGATGGTTCACCTACCTGATCAGCTATCCTCTTCTTTAGATCGTTGGGTAGATGAACGTTAGTTTTTCCATTTTTCAAATGTTCTGAAATCAAAGCTAAGCCTAAATCTCGGAGAAAATCTCTTCTTTTCTTTGGAGTAGAATTGTTGGCATTATATATGATTGCACTGTTTATACCAGCGATATTCAAAACACCGTAAAAAACTGTCATTGGCCATCGTTTTTAATTAAGAGATGTGTCATAATTAGTACATAACTGATCCACAACGTCGACACCACATTTTGCTTGATTATAAAATGTAATCATTTCGGGCTTCTGCTGCTCCAATGTGTCTTCGTTAATTTTGTCGTCATGATGCAGTGTATAGACATAATAAGCACTCCTCTTCTTGGTTTTGGTACATAAGAGACTAGGGTAACGTCTTTCTGGAAAACAAATATAGAACTAGGAAACTTCCCATTTTTCAGTTTAAGTAGTGTTGGTGGAATCTGTGTTTTGTTTTTACGTAGAGTCCTGTCAGAAGTTAATCTGTGTTCATTGAGCAAATGCGTCAAAAGCGGATAACTGGTAAACCAATTATCAAAAGTAATATTTCTATTAGTTTTTGAGATTAGTTGGACCAGTCTATGTACGACGTCAAATGCAGTATATCCAAGAGCGTACGGACCTGTTGATTGTTTACCTGGATAGATTTCTAGATTGACAACATAAAAGGTTTTTGCATCCACCAAAGCAAACAACTTATCTCGCCGTTTTTTTTGGCATCGAAATGACATCAGCTGTTCGTCTATCGTTAGATATTCTCCTGGAGTATATGTTTTTTGGCAGTTACTCTTTTCAAAAAAACATCGAATAGGTGCTAATTTATCTATTTTTTTTTTCTATCGTCTTGGGTAGATCTATCATCAAAACGCACACAGTAATGTAAAAAATGGAAACGCTTAAGAGTCATAGTTGTGCGAAAAATATCTACACCAGTTCCGTCACTTCTCCAAAGATGATTTAAATTTTGCCTGTTTGAGTGAAATAGTCCCGCTAAGTACAAAAGGCCGACAAACGCTCTCAATTCAGACATCTCTGTATCTTTCATAATAAACTTTTTTGTGTGTTCATTTTTGCAAGAGGTTTTTCTACAAATTATTTGCGCATTTGTGTCAAGTAAAATATCTTGCAGCATCTCTTTACTAATAAAAAGTTTCCACAGCAATCCAACACACTTTTGGCATTTCTTGATTCGCGCTTTATTCCTGGTAAATGAATAATAATATTTTCAGATCGAGTACGTACATTGGGCCTGTTGGGTGTAGACCTTCATTTTGTGCCATCTTTTCCAAACCTTCATTTTCGGTTGTTTGTGACATATCAATCTCAGTGTCACTTAAGTCATCTTCGGTATCACTATTAGCACTTCTCTCACTAATGTGATCAATTTCGTCTTCACTTTCATCCTCATCGTCACTTGTTAAATTGTCTGCTTCGTCACTTTCAGCATCCCTTAAGAGATCTAGCAACCTCTTTTGTTCAGCTTCATAAAACATTGTACATAAATATATCAAAAATACTAAAATTATACAGAAATTCTTACAAACTTACTTTGACTAAAAATGTTCCGTCGAACGTAAGGTGGGTACAATATACCCAGCACCGCTTTCAAACACGTTGCCTGATCGAAGTCCACTGAATTGGTCTGACATTTAGATACATTATCTATGTTAGATACCCCAAGTAACATGTTGGTAACCGTTTAATTACCAAAATGTTATGTTAGTGGTTTATAACGGTTCCATGGAAAGCTTTTTTGGTTTATTAGACAACTTTGGAATACCAATTTGCTTATATTACTAGTTAGTTCTATTATATTGTGATAAAAGCGATCTTAGAACATAATTAGAAGACCTCTATATAACAGTTTCTTAACTGGTTTATACACCTTTCTATGATGACCATTAAGCAATATAGGAGCATATTTTCTACACTTTTAAGTACATACTTTATAGTATACTTTGTAAACGTTTATATAATCGATTCATATAATAGTTTGGTGATGTAAGCAAAATAGCGTTGATAAACTCCACGGGATCAGATGTCGTTTTCTGACAGTTATTTAGAGAGGCACATGTGATACTTTTATAAAATATTGTAGCTCGATAGCGGTGCTATATAACAAGTTTAACCTAAGCTTGAAAAATTCTCTACATTGCCATCATGAGTGAGATTCCAAAAAAATGGAAAAATATTAGGAAAAGTGGTAACTTTAAACGCAAGGTAAAATTCAAATGATGTCAAGTTTGAGTTAAACTATCAGTTCAGAACGAAATTAAGATCGTGGGCAGTAAGTACGGCATAAGTAGGAGAATACCGCTCTAAAAGAACTCTTAAATATTGTTAATAACCGATTGTCAAGTGCAGCGTTACCGAAGGATCCAAGTACTTTTTCACAAACACCACCTATCATAAGTGTAAAAACAATTGACTCGGGAGAATATTGGCATAACGGGATTGATAATCCAATAAAAACGGTTTTAGAATATGTCAAAGATATACCACCTACAATTTCAAAAATAGTAGTTCTAACCACTATAATGGAACGATTATATCCCCTTTCAGCGAAATAAGAGAGTAGACTTAGTAAGGACTAACTCATGACTAACTCCAGTTTCCACTGCTCTTGACCGTTGAGTGAAAAATATTACTTATCATACTTATCATTCAACGTCTTGACGGAGGAGAAACCAAGTGGTGGCTGATGCCGGTTAGAAAAAACAGTGTTGTCAAACGTTAAGTTAATTCCCCAGATAGATACATATAATAACTTTGAAAATAATAAATAAAATGTCACCAGAGACCAGAGGAAGAGATAAAATATATACTACAGAAAATTTTACATACAGTTATCAACGAAAACTATTTTGCTATTATAGACATTGTATTAAAACAAAATGTATAACTATGTAAGACTTGATAATAACCGGCATGTAAATCGGCAACACCGATTATTTGTAAAGAGACGTTAACTTAAAATAGATACATTTATCAAACTATCCATATTGAGGAGTTAATAAAGTAATATGAGCTCTTAAATTCCTCTCATAAAACTATTGAACTAGCGGTTTGCATTTTCTCATACCCATTTCCGCCATATTGCAATCTAATTGCGAGTGATATGCTACAATTCAATTTTGGTTGAAAATGAATAATTCTGAACAATTTTATAACAATTATGTACTGAAATAAGTTGCTCCACTCACAGAAATTAGGTTTGTCTGGAAGACTGTAATTATCGCTTTTAAAGAAACAGTAGGTACGTTTACACCGGGTGTACCAAATTTTTAGTCCGAGGTCTAAATGACGTCACGTGTACTTTTTTTTCGGTGTAAACACCCAAGGAGTAAAATTTAGTACTTACTCGAATTTGATCCGTCTGAACTAGGGTGGATTAAATTCAATTTTTAACGGTGTAAACACGGCACATGAATATTCGTGGACTAAAGTGACAGTTTTCTAAAAGCACAGAGTAAAAATAGGTCGCTGTCACGTAAGATCGGGTCAAAATAACCTAAAAAAGCTGAATAAAATTACTAAATAAAAAAATAAAATAAAAATCTAGTATAAAATTACCTCTAGATTTAAGGTTATGTCATTTCAATATGAAAATGTAAATTATTTTGGTCCCAGACTTTGAACCTGGACTATTTTAATCCAGCAAAACAGTCATTATTAACACTGATGCTCTAAAATAAATAAGTCCACGATTTGGTCCTCAGCCCAAATTGCTCCACACGGTGTAAACTAAACTATTGTCAAATAAATTAATGCTTCAGAATTTTTTTATTTTTGATAAAATAACGGGCGCGTTGTGTTTTTTCGAGGTACCGTAATCTATTTTCACAGTAAAATTTGCTTCGCATGCCAGTTTTCGGGTACGCCTGTCTCCCTTTTCAATATCGCCGAAGTTAAGATAATGTAGTAGTGTGCTATAGACGCCATACCTACTTAAATTGGCGAAGCAGATTGACAGTTGCATTAGTTTCAAATACATAATCGATGTTTCTATTATTTAGCAATATTAAAGTTATATAAGTATTATAGTTTCTTCTGAAAATCTTGTTTCAGATTATGTAGGTTTTAACGTCATATAAATGGTATATTAACTTCTAAATTACCTTTATGTGGTCCTTAAACAGTAACTTTTTAAGAGTGTCCATAACTACTGCGGCTTGGAGGTTGATATATAAACGTCGTATGTTTATTCCAATTTTCAGGGCATTTTTTCTTAGTCGAAAATCGAGATTTTTCATTAGCGATTTTTTTATTGAAAAAATTACTACGCTACTGGATTCAGAGTACCTCTAATTTAGAGGTACACATATTTTTAAAAACAGGTGTGACTAAAATTTTATGGAAAAATATTTATTGATAACAAAGTTATGACAATTCAAAAATTCGAAAACTCACACAGCCAACAGTCACAAAAAACACCCTATATCAGCAGATATAGCCATGAGAATATTTTTTTTCATGATTTCAACAATAAAGTGCCACCAGATGGAAACAAAAACAAATAGCGTGAATTTTTTTAAAGAAAATAACGGAATTACATTCACACAATTTAACTAATAATGAAGGAAAAAATTTTAATTAGCGTAACTATGAAAACTAATTATTGAAATGCTTTGATTCAGTGCAACAATCAGGTAATTCAAATTCATATTCTAGAAGCCACTACTAATCCACCACGTATTATATTTCGATACATCTGTCGTAGCGCTTACGAATGTTTCTGATTACGTTTCTTAGTTTTTGTGGGGTAATATCTGCACATACCTGTCGAATTCTTGCACAAAGTTCATTTCTATCTCTTGAGCGGTTTTTCTAAACCTTTCGTGTTCTCACCGCCTTCGTGGTATAGTTACCCTTTGACAGGCTTGTGAGGTCGGGTTCTTAATATTCTTAATCCCTTCATTTAGACGATTAATAAAACAGGTTTTAATGTTTCGAATATTTGATTTATTTGCCAAAGACAAAAATATTAAGTTGGTTGAAAAGCATTATCGAACAAAGACCAGTAGTAGCGCAAGTATTTATCTATGGTTCAATTCAAATTTCTAATTTCAATTGACAAGACAGTTGACAGTAACTTGACAAGATTATTTCTGTTTAGTAATGTAAAAAAAAATGTACTGTTTAAAAAAAGAAAATATAAATGCACAATTATAATAAATTATCAAGCAAATCTAATATTAATTACCAAAAGAAAATAATAAGGAAGGATCTTCACAAATTGAAGCACTGATATGGCACCTAAGATTGCTAATAGTATATCCAACAAAAAACAACAATCTAATATTCACCCTAACTGTATATATTGACGTATAAACCTACTTGTCACCGACTATTAATGTCTATGATTATTCTTCAATATTGATTGACAAGTCGTGTCATGTGTATTTTATATTAAGTCGGATTGAAGCTAATTAAAACTAAATATCTTATTTAGTTTGTTTAATTTTGCCACAATTTAATTAGCTTAATATGACCGACACTGATACGAAACTCCCGCCGAATGTGGCAAGGTACCTACGACCCGAGAAGTTCGATGTGGATCCCACCGCAACAGAAGCGGACCTAAAGTGGACCCATTGGAAATATACTTTTGACAATTTTATACTCGAAGAGATTCCTAAAGGTACCGACTCCATAAAGCTTAAACTTTTGATGAATCATTTATCAGCGCATATCTTTCCGCACGTACGTGATTCTTTTACCTATGATGATGCCATGAAGGTACTTGATAAAATATACCTTAAACCGAAGAATGTTATACTGGCTCGTCACTTACTAGCCACGCGTAAGCAGAAGCCTGACGAATCTATATCCGACTACGGAAGGTCACTTAGACTCTTAGCCCGCGATTGTAGCTTCGAAGCTGTCACTGCTACAACGCATGAAGAAGAAGCTATAAGAGGTGCATTTATATCTGGAATACTATCACTGAAAATCAGGGAAAAATTACTTCAAGAAAACTCTCTCACCTTAGATAAAGCTCTCGATCAAGCTCTCTCCTTGGAAACTGCGGAAAGGGATTCCCGGGCCATGACCAGCGGAGTGAATGGAATAAAACTTAATGCTTTACCAGTGCCGTCATTATCAAGACGCACGACTAGAAACTCCCAGAATTCTCGAGCTACTTTGGAAGAGCCAAGTAAATGGACCTGTTCCTATTGCGGAGGAACTACATCACACCGAAGACTCAAATGTCCAGCTTTCAGCGCCCAGTGCCAACTATGCTCCAAGAAGGGACATTTTGCTAATGTATGTAGAGCTATGAAGGTTACTAATAACGCCGTTACCGTTGAAGAATGTGTCTCGGAATCGGATGAGTCTGAAGTGGTTGCTAATGCTGTCTCAGCTGCCTCTCCATCGAGTCTTTCGAAGGCTACTATCCCCGTAACTCTCAACAACTATCACGCCGACGCGTTAATTGACACGGGAAGTTCAGTGAGCTTCATAGACGAGAAGATAGCAAGACTAATGCAGCTGAAACTGAAACCTCACAAACAGACTGTCACATTAGCCTCTCAAAATAACGTATCTTTCGTAAGAAGTGTTTGCTTTGCAACTGTAATTATGAACGAATGCTCACACAAACACAGGCCATTTCTCGTCGTCAGCATCCTTTGTGCTAATGTTATCATAGGCCATGATATACTTAAAGAACACTCCAGTCTTCAATTCAACTTCGGAGGATCTAAAGAACCTTTGGTCTGCAATGTCATGCAAGCTTCAGTGCCCCCCGCCTCAATATTTACTAACCTCTCTCCGGATATCAAACCTATCGCCGTGAAATCCAGACATTATAGTGAACAAGACGAAAAATTCATCACGGAAGAAGTCTCGAAGCTGCTGGAAGACGGCGTAATAGAACCGAGCATATCTCCTTGGCGTGCGCAGGTCTTAGTAGCAGGAGGAGGGGCATACCGAAAAAGGCTCGTGATCGACTACTCCTTGACCGTAAACAAGTTTACAGAATTGGACGCATACCCGTTACCTCATATCGAGACCATTGTGTCGAAGGTTGCGAAATTCAGTGTCTTCAGTCAGATAGACTTAAAGAGCGCCTATCACCAAGTACCTATTAAAGGGAGTGAAAAACCGTACACGGCATTTGAAGCTGCAGGGAAACTCTATCAATTTAGGAGAATCCCATTCGGAGTCACCAACGGTGTCGCAGCATTTCAGCGTACGCTCGAATATATAATAGAAAAGGAAAAGCTTAAAGGGACTTTTACTTACCTCGACGATGTCACCGTATGTGGAAAAGATGACAGCGATCACGATCAGAACCTACTGAACTTTCAAGCTGCTGCAAAAAGGTACAACCTAACTTTGAATGATCAAAAATGTAAATTTCGTCAGCAGACCATAAGTTTGTTGGGCTACACGATCAAAAATAATACCATTGAACCAGACAAAGAACGTCTCCAACCACTACTACAGCTACCAGTCCCCACGAACACTGCTGAGCTGAAACGCGCTCTAGGGCTTTATGCCCATTACGCAAAATGGGTGAAAGATTTTTCAACAAAACTACAGCCTTTAACGAACGTAAGCAGTTTCCCGTTACCTGAAAGTGCCGTTATCCAGTTTGAGCAATTGAAGTCAGATATTTGTAAATCTTCACTGGTAGCAATTGATGGAGATGAGATACTGACTGTTAAAACTGACGCGTCAGAGTATGCGATAGCTGCCACGCTCTCTCAAAAAGGCCGACCAGTGGCATTCTTCTCCAGGACAATATCGAATGCTGAACGTAGACACCCATCGGTTGAAAAAGAAGCATACGCTATTGTGGAAAGCCTAAGAAAGTGGCGGCATTTCCTGATGGGGAAATACTTCATGTTGATAACGGATCAACAATCCGTGTGTTTCATGTTCAACCAAAACCACTCTAGTAAAATTAAAAATGAAAAAATTCAACGCTGGCGTCTTGAGCTCTCCTGTTTTAAATACGATATCATCTATCGACCTGGCTCCCAAAACACTGCAGCAGATGCACTATCCAGAGTCTGCGCACTCATGGATAATAATAAATTATATGAGTTACATGCTCTACTATGTCACCCTGGCATAACAAGGATGTACCACTGGGTGCGCTCAAAGAACCTCCCGTACTCGATCAATGACATAAAGACTATGACCACCTCTTGTAGAGTATGTGCTGAACTTAAACCACGCTTCATGACAACAAAAGGACAACTAATAAAAGCGTTGGCTCCCTTTGAAAGGCTGAATTTGGACTTCAAAGGGCCTCTTCCATCAAAATCGGAGAATAAATATTTACTCACCATAATTGACGAGTATAGCAGATTTCCATGGGCTTACCCTTGCAAAGACATGTCATCTGCAACGATCATCAAATGCTTACAAGACCTTTTTACTACGTTTGGACATCCGCTGTACATCCATAGCGACAGAGGAAGCTCCTTTATGTCAGAAGAACTTAAAACTTTCTTGAGAGCTAACAGTGTTGCCTCTTCCCGAACTACTCCTTACAATCCACGAGGAAATGGCCAAGTAGAACGCCTTAATGGTACTCTGTGGCGTGCAGTACAACTCAGCTTGCGTT
Source organism: Galerucella calmariensis (assembly GCA_910591675.1). NCBI lineage: Eukaryota > Metazoa > Arthropoda > Insecta > Coleoptera > Chrysomelidae > Galerucella > Galerucella calmariensis. Next base: position 913 of record CAJUYG010005036.1, on the reverse strand, counting down.
CCAACAACATAACAGTAGAACACTGGGAACGAGTCTTGAAGAACGCTCTTCACTCCATTCGATCACTCATCTGCACATCTACCAATGAGACGCCTCACGAGAGACTTTTCAAACATCCGCGGAGGTCGCCCAATGGAGAATCAATGCCTACATGGCTAGCGCCAGGACCGGTTCTCGTTAAAAATCACGTTCGCTCAAAAAACGATCCATTGGTGGAAGAAGCTGAACTGCTTGACTATAATCCACACTATTCCGTAATTCGAAGATCGAACGGAACGGAGAGTACAGTGTCTAATAGGCATTTAGCCCCACTTCCGAACGATTCTCGCTCTTCAATTGAAGAGTCATTTGAAGATGAATCCTTAGATGAATCCTTTCATTCAGTGAACGCGGACGGCCCCACTCCAGATCCTCAAGACGTGAATCTTCCGGGCACTTCACAAGAAGTTAGAGAAGAAACACCTGCCAACGAAAGACCCAAGAGGAATCGCCGGCTTCCTTCTCATCTACACGACTTTGTGGTAGGAGGAGAAAACATAGACGGGGAGAATGACGTATAAACCTACTTGTCACCGACTATTAATGTCTATGATTATTCTTCAATATTGATTGACAAGTCGTGTCATGTGTATTTTATATTAAGTCGGATTGAAGCTAAATATCTTATTTAGTTTGTTTAATTTTGCCACATATATATACTGTACAGGTTCACAAGTGGTAAGTATGTATATTTATATTAAAACCGTGAGAATAATTCTCTTATTACTTTCAGATCGAGTTTCAAGTACTTCCTCTATTAGGCTTTACATGAAGATTTTCATAAAAATAAAGAACTGTTTGACATGAATCGTTTGTACTTTGGTGATTATATACAGTGTGTCCGCGTAAGTTGGCTACATATGGAAAACTATGT